>CAUYPK010024939.1:0-47297 GCA_963574355.1 Loris lydekkerianus
TATGTTGGTTTTATATACAATTTGAAATATTTTCATCAAACTGGTTAACATAGCCTTCATGGCATTTTCTTAGTTATTGTGTTGAGACATTTATATTCTGCATTTAGTAAGTTTCACATGTACCCTTCTAAGATGCACTGTAGGTGTGGTCCCACCGATTACCCTCCCTCCAGCCACCCTTCCCCCTCCCCTGCTCTCCCTTGCCCCTTTCCCCATATTGTTGTGCTACAATTGGGTTATAGCTTTCATATGAAAGCTATAAATTAGTTTCATAGTAGGGCTGAGTACATTGGATACTTTTTTCTTCCATTCTTGGGATACTTTGCTAAGAAGAATATGTTCCAGTTCCATCCATGTAAACATGAAAGAGTTAAAGTCTCCATCTTTCTTTAAGGCTGCATAATATTCCATGGTGTACATATACCACCATGTATTAATCCATTCGTGGGTCGACAGGCACTTGGGCCACTTCTGTGACTTAGCAATTATGAATTGGGCATCCATAAACATCCTGGTACAAATATCTTTGTTATAAAGTGATTTTTGGTCTTCTGGGTCTATACCTAGTAGAGGAATTGAAGGATCAACTGGCAGGACTCTGAATTCCCTCTCGTCATTGTTCGCTCATTTAAAAATAAAAACCATTGAAAACTCTTTCCACCTCTGACTTCTAGAACCTGAGAATAATTTTCTCCATGCAGTCAAGCTTATGAGCCTTCCTTTTTAATTTCTATACACTAGGGAGTCTCACAACGTTTTAATCCTTTCTCATCAGTTTCCTTGGGCATCTGCATTTTGTATATAACACTAGTTTCCTCACCACTGTTAGCTTTGTAGTCAGAGCTATTGCCAGAGGAGTGGTGAACTTAAGGAAATTCTCTTTGGTGAGAAGTTTTGAGGGAGACAAAGAGGTATCTGAAGAGGTGGTGCATTTGGAGGGAATGCTAAGTGGAAGGATGCCCTATGTTACCCAGGACCCTGAGCCCCAGCCCTTTCACTTCCTGCTGGACTTGAGACAAGCTATTTTGCCCTGTCTGGGGCTGAAGTGTGGTAGTCATAATTCCCACATAGTAGTTCTGAGGATTCAATTAGGTAAAGTACATAACATGGTGTAATTCTTGATGCATTGTAGCCATTATTGGTTTACTTTTAAAGTCACGTGTTTAAACATTTTTTTAATTTTCTAGGCCAGGCACTGCTAGGATTACCAGTATTCCTAGCACTTTGGGAAGCTAAGGTGGGAGGATCCCTTGAACTCAGGAGTTTGAGACCAGCCTGAGCAAGAGTGAGACCTTGTCTCTGCTGAAAATAGAAAAACTACCTGGACATTGTGATGGGTGCCTGTAGTCCCAGCCACTCAGGAGGCTGAGGCAAGAGGATCACTTGATCCCAGAAATTTGAGGTTGCTGTGAGTTGTGATGCCATGGTACTCTACCCGGGGCAATAGAGTGAGACTCTGTCTCAAAATAAATAATTAAAAATAAATAAATTTTATAATTTCTGAGCCCCATTCCTTTAGTATAGAGATCACAACCTTGAGTGCCTACGGAGCTTCAGTAAATGACAGAACTGGGCCAGAAGCAGGGATTAGGGTAGCCTGGGGATTTATGCTCTCTCCAAAGAGTTTAGCATCTTCTCAACTCCTTCCAAAGAGGGAGTAGAACTCCATTCCAACTCCTCCTGCTGGAGGTACTGCGTGAGTCCTACTGCATAGGTGCAGGGTGGCCACATCTCATGAATTTTTGAGACAGGCTGGAAATGCTGATTTGTATATCTTTTGTGTGTGTTGGCAACAATTAAAAAAAGAGAACTCTTTAAACCTTGTTTGATTTAACTGCACACGTCTGTGGATGTGTTCTGTGGTCCGATAGTACAATCTCTGTGATACACAGTCTTGCTCAGCAGCTTCCTGGGTTGATCCAGCCTGGAGCTGTTCTGAATAGTGTCTGGTGACCAGAGATACGTACTGGGCACAATTCTAAGCACTTCACCTCTACTAACTCATTTTAATTTTCACATCAACTCTGTGAGGGAGGCGGTACTATCACTATCCCAGGCTATAGATGAGGACACTGACAGACAAGTGACTTAGGTAACTAGTCCTAGGTGACACGGCAGTGGCAGATCTATGACGAGATCCAAATACAGGCAGCCTGTGACTAGATATAACATTTGTCCTTTTAGAAGAAAAAGGAAAAGTTCATTTCTGATAATTTTTAAATTTAGAGAAGATCTCAAGGATTTTTATCAACACATCCTTATGGCTAGTTCTTTTCAAAACAATCTGGGCTTATGTTTGGACTAGAGGGAAAAAGGCTGGTTCTCTCATCTGGCATCTCGGACAAAGTTCTTCTGAAGTAAACCGAACTGAAAGACCCCATTGTGTAAACTCCCAGCCCACCCTCCCCCCAGAGAGGTCATGAGCAAGTCTTGAACCTCCACCTAACTCTAGAGGCCTGTAGAGAAAATCTCTTCATTAACAATGAATTGATTTGTGACAGCAACTTTATAAGCTGTCTTTTTTTTTTTAGAGACAAAGTCTCACTTTGTTGTCTTCAATAGAGTGCTGTGGTGTCATAGCTCACAACAATCTCAGCCCAGGTCCTGGGCTTAGGCAATTCTCTTGCCTCAGCCTCCCGAGTAGCTGGGACAACAGGTGCCTGCCACAATGCTCGGCTTTTTTTTTGTTGTTG
This sequence comes from Loris lydekkerianus, assembly GCA_963574355.1. Classification (NCBI taxonomy): domain Eukaryota; kingdom Metazoa; phylum Chordata; class Mammalia; order Primates; family Lorisidae; genus Loris; species Loris lydekkerianus. The sequence continues at coordinate 2,694 of CAUYPK010024939.1, forward strand.
CAGTTTGTCTGGGGCTGGGTTCAAACCCGGTAACCTTGGTATATGGGGCCAGTGCCCTACTCACTGAGCCACGGGCACCACCCTCCTGGAACAAGTGACCACAATTTTATAAAAAGAATTACTTTAATAGAGGCCTCTGCAGCCTTTTCTTTTCTTTTCTTTTCTTTCTTTTTTTTTTCTTTTCTTTTTTTTTTTTTTTTTAGCATAGTGTTTTGCTTACTTGCAAAGCACTGAGAAGGATTTAACTTCTAGATAGCTACAAGGGATTTTCAGATACTTTGCTACTAGCACTATTTTTTTTGTTGAGTGGAAGAGTGAAAATAATATTAAATTTCAGGAAGGATGATCAGGAAACAGAATTTCTTCTCAGTTGAAGGAACATTGCTGAAAGCGGGAAAATCTTTTACCTACCCCTGACTTTATTCCATATGATGGAAAAAAATCCCACCTTGTCTGAAAAACAAAGTGAAAACTTGTCATTTTAGTCTTGCACTAGAAAACTTATAAGCATTTTTGACAGGAAAGTGGAACAGGGTATAAATTTCTTATAGGGCGTGGGCTTTAGTCACTTTCTTCCAGGAAAAGGAACTGATTTATCAAGAGCCTGCCACGTGCCAGACACAGTCCATACATTATCTTATTTCTTCTCACTTCAGCTGCATGAGGTAAGTATTATTTTCCCCCAAGGTGCTGAAAGGCAGTTGTCCTTGATCCCCTCCACTTCCCCCTTCCCTGTCTCCAGACACTAGCTGTGGCTTTAGAAAGAGAAGCTGCTTAGAGGTGGCCACCTATTGGAAAGTAAGGAGGGTGGAGGACTTTTCCTCTGATTCTTTCAGCATAGCAAGTACCTGATTTTATTTTACCTGTTTATTTAGGAGGGCTGCAGGAGATTATGGGAGGGCTGCACCCACCACCACTACCTGCATAGCATGTCCTTGACATTTCAGTTTTCTTCCCCTCCTCTCCACCCAAGTGCTTTTATTCAGCCTGTGTTTTTGACCTTAATTCCCTTGGACTACCATGATGATTCCTTTAGCTGGACTTCTACCTCCACTTTCAACCCATTCTCCACACTGTTGCTGATTGAAAATCTGATATAACTCTTCTGCTAATTGCATGCCTTAAGTGGCCCCTTTTTGCCTACAGAAAGAGGTTAAGTAAAAAAATAAAAAAAATGGTGAATCTCACTAAGAGTTACCTTTAGGTGAGTCGGGAAGCTATAGCTGTTAAAGCTGCACCAGCAGCTGGGTGGAGTATCTCATGCTTGTAATCCTAGTGCTCTGGGAGGGCAAGGCAGGTAGATCACTTGAGCTCAGGAGCTGGAGATTAGCCTGAGCAAGAAGGAGATCCTATCTGTACTAAAAGTAGAAAAACTAGCTGGGCGTGGTGAGGCAAAGAGGATTGCTTTGCTTCACGAGTCTGAGGTTGCTGTGAACTATGATGCCGTGACTCTCTACCCATGGGGACAGAGTAAGACTTTGTCTCAAAAAAAAAAAAAAAAAAAAAGAATGAAAGAAAACTGCATCAGTGATACACATTTTCTTAGTCTAGATTCAGTGGCTCGGAGCATCAAAGCTCCCCGGCTTAGTCCATGAGGTCCTCCATGGCCTTGCCTGTGCTCCAACCCCAGCCTCCAGCCCAGCCCCTCTTATCTTATGCTCCATTCATAGAAATGTACCTCCAAATTAACCACATAGGTTCTCACTTCCCTCTCTGCATACCCCCTACTCCTTCTACTTGGAATGCTCTTCTTCTTTGACTCTCTGTTGGAAACAGTCTTTAATCTCAGCTCAGCTATCACCTCCCACTAGAAATGAGCTCTCTCCCTCTTTCAAGGCTCCTTGTACATCACACATCCATCGTCTGCAACACCAGTGCATTTATTTGTTGAAATGTCTGCCTTCTCATGAGAGATTTGGAGTACATTTGAGCCCTGAGCACATAACAGATACGGCTAAGAAGTGGTATTTGATTAAAATGAATACATTTTACAATTAATCCCAAAGCACACAGGAGTCCAGGATTATCTGAAGCCCATGCTCTTCCATTCTTCTCCCTGCAAGAAAATGCAACATAGAAGCATGAAGCAAATTATGAATACACTGAAGGACCTTTTTTTCTTTTTTAGAGATTGCCTCAGAGAAATGTCCCAGTGCATATGCCCTTTAAAATGATTAAAATCAGCATTTTCAGATAATTAGTATCTTGTTTTTTATTACTTAATATATTCTTATATGATTAATATTTTAAGAAATATTTATGTAGCTAAGTAATGCAATATTTTTAATGTAGTGTTTTTCAAACTGGTTCACAAGTCATTAATAGGTTTAGTGGGTTATAATCAACACTATAAAAATGAAATTGGGGTGGTGCACATAGCTCAGTGAGGAGGGTGCCAGCCACATACACTGAGGCTGGCGGGTTCGAGCCTGGCCTGGGCCTACTAAACAACGACAACTGCAAGCAAAAAATGAGCATTTTTTTTTCATGTGTGTTGGCCATTCATCTGTCTTCTTCAGAGAAGTTTCTGTTCAAGTCTCTTGCCCACATATAAATGGGATTGTTACTCTTCTCTTATGGATTAGTTTCAGTTCTCTATAGATTCTAGTTATTAGCCTTTTGTCAGATTATAGTATGCAAATATTTTCTCTCATTCTGAAGGTTGGTTGTTTGTTTTAGTTGTTTGTAACTTTAGCTGTGCAGAAGTTTTTTAAACAGAGGAGGTCAAACTCTCACTCTTTGTGGATATGATCTTATTAGAAAGCCCCAAGGACTTAACCACAAGGCTTTTGGAAGTAATCAAGAAATATAGTAATGTCTTGGGATACAAAATCAATGTCCACAAATCAGTAGCCTTCATATAAGCCAATAATAGTCAAGCTGAGAATCAAATCAAAGACACAATACCCTTCACAGTAGCTTCAAGGAAAATGAAATACTTGGGAACCACACAAAAAAAATGAAGGATCTCTACAGAGGGAACTGTGAAACCCTGAGAAAAGAAATAGCAGAAGAAAGTAACAAATGGAAGAACATACTTTGCTCATGGCTGGAAAGAACCAACATTATTAAAAGCTGCTATTTTAAACATTATTCAGCAGGAAGACATTTAGGTTATCTAGATTTTTTACTATTGTATATAACATTGAAATGAATTTCCCTATGGAAAATTTCTTGAGTTTGTTTCCCTAGAAAAGATAGATTATGACAAATAATTGGGCCAAAACCAGAATGTGACTTTTTACCTTCATGATATTTCTTGCCAAATTATCATCTAGAGGGATTATAGCAAGTTATGCCACCAGCCATATAATAACCTGGTGATTTTTTTTTTTTTTTTAACCATTGGGCTCTGACTAGTGAACATTCTCAGGAGAGAGAAAAGCACATTCCAGGCAGTGAAAGCAGAATTATCAATCAACTGAGATGGGGTTGCTGGAAGTGCCTTTTAACTTTTATTATAGCAGGTAGTATTGTGCATGAGTACTTGTTTAAAAAGATCAGGGATATAGTCATAGTTTAGAGCCAGGGTTTAAGGGTGTTACCTGCACTGTTAAGTTATTGGTTTTTATTTTGGGGGAACTGGAGCACCACACGTTTTTAAAATAGAAAGTAAAATGATGAGACCTATGTTACAGAAAGACTAAGTGGGGAGAAATTAAGTTTTAGAAGCCAGTTAGGAGGCTATTTTAATAATTTAGATAAGAAATGCTGAGAAATTGAACCAGAGTCAGGAAAGTGAGGAACAATTTTAGAGGCATCTCTTACAAAAAATCAGAAGGACATGGTGGCTCTTTGGGTTGGAGGCAAGGAAAGAAATAGCAAGAAAATAAGGACTGCTTTGTTTGAGGAGAATGGATGGTGACAGTAATACCCCAGCCTACCAGGGAACTACATAGCACCTGGGAACTCAGTGCCTTCCATTAGAGACATCAAAGGATAAACCAACCCACTACACGTCAGGAGATGCTAGCCCTTATGCAGTGGTTTAAAACCCTGAGATCCTGAGTTTGGTTGTTTCTAGAGCAGTTTGATACTGGGATGGGATGGGGCATAATTGCAGAATAGGGCTATTCAAAAACATACTTTGTTTTATACAGTATCATTCTCAAAACTCAGAAAGCCATTTCTGATGGACAAAACTTGGAAACCAGTAACTAGCCTGGGTGTGGGGGTTGGTGATCCTATTGACCTCGGATACAAGATTCTAATTTGGAGGATTGTGAACAAATTTAATCTTTAAACAGTGGCATTTATGAATGCTGGGGAAATAACAAGGGCTCAGGAGAAAAACAGGGTTTCCTTACTGCTACATGTTTCATTTTCTTGTTCTTCTGTCAATTGAATAGACTAAGATAAAGAAATGGAAGGTATTTACTACCAGATATTAAATGACTAAATTATGAAAAGGCACAGTGCACAAATTTTCGATCTTGTTTCTTCCCCCTTTGCTTTGCCCAATATTTCATTCATTTTTCCAATAACTATTTAAAGTTTTAAAATTTAACATTATTAATAAATAGAAAGCAAAGACTTACTGTGTGCCAGGGACCGTTCTGGGTGCTAGAGATGCAACAGCAGAAACATCAATGTTCTTCCTCTCAAAGAAACTCATGTTCTAGAACTTTTAACATAAATCAGGATTAGGAAAGCCTCCCCACAAGTATCAAATCATAAGTACGTGTGGCATCCTCAACTAACCACAAAATCGTATCCTTTACCTTTCTAGACTCTGGGAATGTGTGGTTTTGTAGCCTTTGAACCTCTTGAGTCTGATGACCCTTTTTGGTCAAAATCTACCCATGATGGAACACAGGTGAGTTATGCTAATGTGTGTATAGACTGCTCCTGTTTAACATAGCAGAATGCAGCCTGCCTTGGATTCAGGATAGGTAGTACTTCCTCTAGCCAACCAGTGATGCAACCTCGGTCAATGAACTTAACCTCACAGGGAGCCCAGTTCCACGTTTCTTCTTCTTCTTCTTCCTCCTCTTCTTCTTCTTCTTCTTCTTCTTCTTCTTCTTCTTCTTCTTCTTCTTCTTCTTCTTCTTCTTCTTCTTCTTCTTCTTCGACAGAGTTTCATCTTGTCACCCTCAGTAGAGTGCCATGGCATCATAGCTCACAACATAGCGCCCAACTCCTGGGTTTAGGTGATTTTCTTGCCTCAGCCTCCCCAGTAGCTGGGACTGTGGGCACCTGCCACAATGCCTGGCTATTTTTTGTTGCAGTTTGACCGGGGCTGGGTTCGAACCCACCACCCTCGGTATATGGGGCCAGTGAGGGTGAGCCACAGGTGCTGCCCTAGTTCCATATTTCTAAAATGAGTACAGTAATATCTTCCTTACTCACTACCCACTACAAGTTTCTTTTTTTAAAATTTTAATTTATTTTTATTGTTAAATCATAGCTGTGTACATTAGTGCAATCAAGGGGTACAAGGTGCTGCTTTCATATACAATCTGAAGTATTCAAATGAGGATATAGATATGAAAAATACTTGTAAAAGTACAGGAGTAAAACAAATACGAGGTTATTATTATCCCTCACATAGGCACATTAGCACATAGCTGTTGTCCCCAAGACACTTCCTGACTGATGGGGAGTCAAGGGGGCACGGTGGGGAGAAATGCTCTGCTAAATAGTCGTCTGTAATGTAACATGAAATAGTGTAATGGTTTCTTTTAAAATGCTTTTTGTATTGTTTTATCTAGGTAAAATGTGGACAGTGTCCTGCATTATATGATGTGCATTATACTGCTTCACTTTCTTGATACTTTTAGATTTTGAGCACTGATCGTTCAATAGTTGTAGGGTGACACTTGCTGAAAATTGTATGAAACTGCATCCCTTAAAAGTTCAACATGTGGGTGTCCTCAGGCATAGAAGGTGTGATGGGTCAATAATGACACTGATCCCATGGGGCGCTCATGAAAAGCAGTTTCACAATGCCCCAGATACTCATTCTTGTTTAGGTGATGTGCACCTGTAAACAGAAAGCCAGTTATCAAGTATCGTTCTGTGTCCATGCCGTGCCCTGTGCTGCCACCATGTGGTCTAAGAGGCAATAGGACAGGGTGGGATGTGATAGACTTGGAATGAATCAAGTAACCAGCAGATAAGTTGCAGCCATGCCACTTACTAGCTCTGTAACTTCTGTGAATCATAAAACTTGCCTGGCTTGTACAACTGGCTTGCCATGTGGGTTAAATAACATATACGTGAGAGCTCTGCAGACTCTGAATGAAGTGGTTTAACTAAGGTGTGACATCTTTAGGGAACTTACACTCCAGTGGGGTACAATATAAGCAAGAAATAGTAACCACATAAGATCCATACACAATACTGGTTATGGTAATCATTATGATAGCTAATGCTCTGACAATATAGCAAAGCTAGGTCAGTATTTCTCAGGATTTCTTCCTTGTGTTCTGGGTTAGGATTAGGCTGCAAGAAAAATTAATGCAAGATATGGAAGGCTGAAGTGAAACAGGAACCCCTGTGTTCAGAAAGTTGATGTAGGACTCTGGGGCCACTGCAGCTCACACAATCGTCCTTGATAGTCTTTGACTTTGTTGGAACTGAGAAGCACCTCAGCCCAAAACAACTTCTCCCGCCAGGTGTCCTTCAGCAGCTACATGTTCCAGGTCAGGCACACGTGTAGCAATTTGGAGGGCACCAGCTGTGTGTGGGCTAAATGCCGTGACAGATGGCCATGGGTTTCAGTTTTTCTTTCTTTCCTCTGCTTTGGTCCAGTGTTTCTTTCCTTGTCACCTGCTCTTCTGATCTAGCCCCTGAGGTTCCTGCATAGTCTCCTTCATTGACTTCTTAGTGGCCCCAGACGGGAATGTTTCATGGATACTCCAGATTTTCCACACCTTTATTCTGTAATACATTGATCATAGTGGTTCTTGAATCTACTGTTCCATGTACACACTTAGAGGGACTGCTTTAAGCATTATACATATACAGAGGGTGCCAAAAAAAGTATATACATATTTTAAGAAAGAAAAAGCTGTTAAAATTGCAAATTCAAGTTACATTTGTTCTGCAATTACAAGTGGGATTCAATATGACTTGTGTTCATCTTTTGTTATTGCTGTATGTTGAGTATTAAAATCATAATACATTTTTTTTCTTTCTTAAAATGTGTATACTTTTGGGGGGGAACCTTCTGTATTTATAGATAAATGAACTATGTTTTATACACATTTTAAGGATGAACACGTTGAAGCATAGAAAAGTAATTTTCCCAGCATCATAGAACCATTGTTAGAGTTGTGATTTGAATCCCAATTTCAATATGAATATCCAGAGTCGATTCTGTTTTCTCTATCACATATAATCTCTCCTTGTTGTGTTCTTCATTGGTATTGTTACTGGGGCAATAACTGTTACTATTTTAGGAGAGAGCCATGAGAACTGAAGTCGCCACTACCATTGACCAGGAGAGCTGAGCCTGAAAGTACTGACCCTGAGCTTCAGAGCAAATGTGAGTTCCAAACGAGACACCGGTCCTAGGAAGAAAGGACAGGGCAAATGGTCAACATTCCAAGGTCCAAAGAGCTTGGCGGAGAATCAAGATGAAACCTTCTGGTAAATCAGACACAAATAAGTGGTCAGTGTGGAAAAGATCTGCAGGTATTGAGAAGTTGGTTAAATGGACCTGCAGATTCAGGAGTGGGAATCCAGTGGAAATTCTACCCCAGTTACACTATGATTATGGCGTAAGTAGAAAAAGAAAAAGAGGTCATCAAGGCCTGACTGGATGAGCAGTTTTACCACCAACCTTTCAGTTCTCCCTTGCCTTGGGACTACATGGAATCCATGGTCTAGGTGCTGTTTAAACCTGCAAGTGGCAGGTAAGTGGATATATGTGATTTGTACCACATCTCTTTCTTTGGGATCTCACCTTCTCTGTGGCTCAGGTGGGGCTTGTCAACCCCCTCACTACATCCTCATATCCAGAGAGTATCATGTGACCAGACCTGGGCAAAACAGAGGTCAGCTCCAGCTTGGAAGGTTAGGAAGACACAGGGATGGGCAGCAGAGCCAGACCTTATTTGCCAGACCTATTGGAGAAATGCTGGTTGGAATTGGCTGCATTCCCCCAACATCCGTGATTGATTCCTGGATGGTCATGTGACATCACCAGGGTTAATAAAACCTATTGAAATAATGTCTTTTTTTCTGTGACTGTGAGCTATAAGAACAGTATAAGCAGCAACTTCTTGTGGGCCATCTTTCACAGCTGAAAGTATCTCTCTTTTTAGAAGGGATGAGGCCAACATGCAAAGAAATGCAAAACCAAGCCCATACCACACTCTTTGAGTTCCTGGACCAGGCCCTGTGTGAAGGGGTCTAGCTTTAGCTTCACGCTATCTCATACGACCACCCCCGGTACACATGGCTACAGAACATGTGAAGTATGGCTAGTCCAAATTGAGATGTCTGGGAATGTAAAACTCAGTATAAAAAAATTTAAAGTGTCTCAATAATTTTAACATTCTCTTAACATATTGAAAGTAGAAAAATTTGGATACATTGCATTAAATAAAATATATTTCTGGTTAATTTCACTTTTGTTCTTACAACTTTTTAAAATGTATAAATAACAATTTTTCAATTGCAAATGTGTCTCGCATTGTATTCCTATTGGTTAATTCTTCTTTAGACTTTAGATACAGGAGCCAATAAGTTCCCTTTTTTACTGATTCTAATTTAGGTTGAGTCACTTGCAAATGACAGAGTTAGGACAGACACATATGGGGTGCCAGCTTGGGAGGTTAGGAAGACACAGGGATGGGAAGCAGAGCCCTGATAAATCAGCAGGTGGAGGCTACAGCACATCAGGCTCTCCGTCTATGTGGCCCTCATGTCTTCCAGAATTACATCTCTTTTCCTCATTTCTCTTCTGAATGCTGGGTGCAAATTTCCTAATGTCAGCTAGGTATTTCTCTTTAGCCATTCCACCACCACAAAGTCAGTATGTATATGACCAAGACTTCAAGTCCCTCTGCTTAACCACACCCAAGACTCAGTCATCCTTACCACCCTCCCCTGCCTCTCAATTTTTAACCAAAACAGAATTTTGAGCCATTAACTTTAAGGTCCTCTAGTTGGATATACACTCATTCCATAGATATGAAAACTGATTAGTAACAAAGCCTGTTGAAGCATTCCCTACCATACTTTCTGGCTTCTGGTGACAGAAGTGAGCAGTTCCTTTATTCTGCCTCCCTTTCTCCACTGATTGCTTTTGAGTTCCATTTACGGATCTGCTTGATCACACTGCCCCCTGGTGGAGACAGTAAATGTTGGTTAGTAGTGAATCAAGGAACCTGCAGAAAGAGCTGTCAAGGATTTAAGAAGTGGTACTAACCAGGCCGTGGTTGCTGGAAAACCCAGCTGAGGTGCATGGATTCTTTAAGTTCAGGAGTTCAAGACCAGCCAGAGAAAGAGCGAGACCCTGTCTTTACTAAAAATAGAAAATCCAGTCAAGCATTGTGGTGGGAGGCTGAGGCAAGGGAATCTCTTGAGCTCAAGAGTTTGAAATTGCTATGAGTTATGACACCAGGGTACTCAACCAGAGTTGACAAAATGAGGTTCTGTCTCAAACAAACACACAGAAAAAGTGGTACTAATTTTTTGTATTTTTTTTAAGACTAGGTGAATAACATTTGACTTTTAATTTTAGAGAACAAGCTATGTTCGATAGATTAAAAATAATTTAAAATAGTTTAGTGTCAAAGGTGAAAGAGGAAAGGAGCAGAAAGGGAGTGATTACGAGTGATAGAGAACAGTTGGCCAAGAAAGAATAGCAAAGGGTATTTTAAAAAGAGACCAGAGGGAAAATTGGCACAATGGCAGAGGCACAGGGTGGGGCTGAACCGCAGTTTCTGTGAAGTCAAACAGAGCCTGGCCTGCAGGGGAATAAATCTGGGATAGAAATACTAATTCTGCGAGAATATAAGTTACAGCAACATCAATCTGGGGCAGGGCTGGAACAGAGTAAATCACCCCAGCTTCCATTCAGCACCTGAGGTTGTCAGGCTTCAGCTCCCCCTGCTGGCTGATGGCAGAGCACGGGGGTCTGGCAGAGAAGACATAGATCTCCCTGTGACTCAGGCAGGTGCAAACCTCTAGAGCATCTGCTCATTGGAGGGAACTGGGTCACAGCCCTGTGGGGTTACCAGTGACTGGGTGTGACAGAGGTGTAAGTGGGGGGGGGGGGGGGAAGGAGGCATCAACCTTTCTGGACTAATTCATTTGCTGGGTGGGTCCTTCTACAGAGCACCAGAGCGAGTCATACTTGAGCTGCCAGCAGACCCCTGCTGTCTAGTTGCTTGAGACCTTCTGAACTCTCCCACTTGAGACTGGTGCTGACTGGGACAATTGATTTGGAATTCTTGACCTGGGCCAATCACCCAAGGATCATCCAAGGTGGTACCCTGGGTGTGTGGTTGTGGGAAGGTTTGATTTTCCTTTTCCAGTGGTTGCCTGTGGGGGCCAGGGTGATTTAGTTGCTGGTATTTCTCCAGAGCTGAGAATTCAATCCAGAGTTACTGTTCACTAGCATTGGACAGAGACTAGCTGAAAACAAGACAGAACCACTTAGTCCCGCCACACTAAGCAGGTCCCCAGTGTCTTGGCCATAGCACTGTATGGATCCTTTGCAAAGCTCTAGGGGAAAAGCTACTGACACCAGTACCGGCTCTTGGGCAAAGGGTTGATTAATCCCTACTCCAGGAGCCCCCAACCCAACTTCACCTAATCTGCTCATCTAGCTAATGGTGTAAAATAATCATGAGGTGGAATCAGTGGAAAAAGTCCAGCAGCATGAATAATCAGAATAGACCAACTCCTCCAAGGAACGACATGGTGGACACAACTGAAGATCACATTCCTAAACAAATGGCTGAGATGTTAGAAATTGAATTCAGAATTTGGATTGCAAATAAGATTAATAAAATGAAGGTAAAGTTGGAATTAGAAATTCAAGGAGCATTTCAAAAGTTGTCTCAAGAATTCTATGAATTCAAAGACAAAATCAACAAAGAGTTTGACACATTGAGACAAGAACTTGCAGCCCTCAAAGATCTGAGAATTATAGTAGAATCTCTCAGTAACACAATGGAGCAGGCAGAAGAAAGGATTTATGACATTGAAGACAGAACTAAACTCCACAGAATTTTACGAAGTTCAAATCCCTTCTACTTTAGGGCAGGAATTGGTATCCTTTTTCTGTAAAGGACCAGATAAAAACGTTTTACACTTTGTGGGCCGGTGTCTGACATTGTGGCATAAAAGCGGGTATAAACAAAATATACAAGGATGAGCATATAACCATGCTCATCAGTACAACTCTGGGGATTTGGCTGGATTTGGCCCACAGGCTGTAGTTTGCTGGTACCTGATATAAAATTCTTTTCATAATTGTCTCTTATCTTTACCTAATGCCATCCCCAGAACAACATGAATTCCATAGTTATCAGGAGAGATGAAAGAAACTTAAAAATTCAAGTTATTTGTTTTTATGGCTCATGGTGTCTTGAGCCTTGATAAAAGGGAGATGTACACCACTGATCAATCAGCATTTGCAAGCCCTTCTGGAAGAGAGTTACTGACTAGGGCTCTAAGTGTGCTCCCCAGTGTTCTATGCCAATGAACAAGGCAAACAGCAAGATTACATGCTTCTACCTTCCAAATACAAAGATGGTGGAACAATTCAACTCCAACCGTACCTTAATTCTAAAATGGATCTTAAAAATATCTCCAGGAGGGGTGGCGCCTGTGGCTCAGTGAGTAGGACGCCTGCTTCATATACCGAGGGTGGCGGGTTGAAACCCGGCCCTGGGCAAACTGCAACAAAAACTAGCCTGGTGTTGTGGCGGACACCTGTTGTCCCAGCTACTCAGGAAGCAAAGGTAAGAGAATCGCCTAAGCCCAAGAGCTGGAGGTTGCTGTGAGATGTGACGCCACAGCACGTTACCAAGGGCGACAAAATGAGACTGTCTCTTAAAAAAAACTCCAGGTAAAAATAGAATTAAGAATATCATTAACTAAAGAAATACAGGATGGCCAAATGCAAATATGATTTTACCAGAGGTTGCCATTTTGCTTTTTTACCAGCTGGAAATAAGAATAAATATTTTACTATAGCCCCACCAAACAGTATATGATTGGACTCATGTGTTTTGCTGAGAAATGTGTAAGAAATAGTATCTCAGTATTGTTATAATTTGTGTTTTTCTTATTAGGAGTGATGTAAGCATCTTTTCGTATGGTCATGAATTATTTTCTTTCTTTCTTTCTTTCTTTCTTTCTTTCTTTCTTTCTTTCTTTCTTTCTTTCTTTCTTTTTTCTTTTTTCTTGAAATTGGCTTGCTCTGGGCTTCCCTGATTAATAGTGTAATGGGTTATCACTCTGTTAGGTCAGTTTCCACCATTCTCTCTGCTTTACAACTTCCAAAATAGGGTCACATTGAAACATTTTCTTATCTGTGAATATATCTGTTGTCCGTTGCCATTTATTTTAATGATTTATTGGTTTGTATGTTCTAGAATTTTTAAGGAACTTTTATGTACTATGGATACTATTCTTTTTTTGATATAGGTTGTATTTTTTCCCTATTTGTATTTTTCCCAGTTTGTTCACTTGTATTTAGAGTTTTCTACCTTTTTTAATATAATACTTTTCTCTTTTTTACATTCTATATTGCTTCTGAAATTGAAGTATGTAGAAGTATTTTCCTTCTTCCCAAGTTATAAAGGAATATGCCCATTTTCTTTTAGTTATTAGATTTTTTTTTTTATGTTGAAATCTTTGATTTATTTGAAAGTTATTTTGGTGGATAGTGTGAGGATGGATTCAATTTTATTTTCTTTTCTAAATGGCTAGCTTGGCATTGTTTATTAAAAAGTCATGTTTCCCACGATTTGAGATGCATTTTTTTCATAAATCAAATTGTCATATGCACTTGGATCTGTGTCTAGACATTTTGTTCTGTTTAAATACTACATTGTTTTAATTTTAAAGACTTATAATGTATGTTAAAATTTTATATGCTAGCCTCTCCTCTTTGGTCTTTTCTTATCAGAATTTTTCTGGCTGTTTTTCTTGTTTGTTCTTCCAAATAAACTTTATAATCAACTTTTCTAGGTATAGAAATTAATCCTTTTGCTATTTCTGTTAGGGTTGTATCCAATTTCTGAATGAACACTGAATTTGATCTTTATAATATTGAATCTTCTTATTCAAGTATGCAGCATATTTTTCATTTGTTCATATGGACTTTAGTATGGTTTATGAATATTTAGACTTTTTCCCTTTAGTTCAAAGAATATCCTTAAAAATTTCTTATTGGTTGTACTAGTTTGCAGTCCCACCAGCAGTGTAAAAGTGTTCCCTTCTCTCCACATCCTCGCTCATTGGAGACTATTAGTACTGAGGCAGTACTCTGATCAACATCCCCATTTTGTAGATGAGAAAACTGTGGCTCAGATATAAAAATTCATACAACTTCATTAAGAGGTAGAGCATAAATGATTCAGGACCCATGTATCCTAATTCCAGATTCTCTGTCTTCCCCTTTTCCAACAATGATTTAACTTTTTCAGTAACTGTTTAGAAATCCTAAATTAATCTAAATTTATTTGGCCCTTGAAGCCTGTATATATTCCCTCCTCTAGAGAAGCTGTGGCCTCCCAGCTCCAGACAGCTCCAAGAGGCTAATTGGCACTGCTTTTTCTTTTTTAATTAATTTTTTAAATTTCAGGATGTTACGGGGGTACAAGTGTTTTGGTTACATGAATTGCTTTTGTACAGTTTGAGTCAAAGTTGTAGTGTGCCCCTCACCCAGATGTGCACTGTACCTATTAGGTGTGTGTTTTTTAAAAATTCAAGGTGGACTAAGAGAGAAAAGCAACTTTGTTGGTTGTTGCTCATTTGTGGATGTTTTCCTTGTGAAACCACATCAAAGCAGGGAAGCCCACCGTGGACTTGGCAGAAACCAAAACTTGCTGGCCAATCTGGGAGGCAGCAAGTTCCATCAGGCAGAAAACCATTTTACAGATTCCTCACTCAGAGTTGATGGAGGTGGGGTGTCACCCAAGCAGCAGAGCTCTTCCTAAACCCCAAGCTGGCTTAGAGAGCCCCCATCTTGGCAGTTCTGTCTGGGCTGACTGGGACAGGAGGTGAGCTCTGGACAACCCCACAGGTGGTCACTGAGTGCTTACCAGGTGCAGGGGGGTGGGGGTGGGGCAGATGCGACTTTGTGGGGCGATCTCATCACATTCGGGTACTAAAAAAATAACATTGTGGGGCTTTTTTTGTTCGTTTTTTTTGTTGTTGTTGTTGGGGATTCATTGAGGGTATAAGAAACCAGGTTACACTGATTGCATTTGTTAGGTAAAGTCCCTCTTACAATCATGTCTTGCCCCCAAAAGGTATGGCACACACCAAGACCTCTCCCCCTCCCTCCTTTCCTCTCTCTGCTCTTCCTTTCCCCACCCCTTCCTCCTTCTTTCTCTCTCTGCTCTCCCCTTCCCCCACCCCCAAATACCATTGTGTTTTAATCTTCCTTAAAGTCATCCCTGAACAGGTGTTGATTATTTTAAGGAGAAATCAGAGGGGTCATCCTATTAGACGCTGAAGAGTGTGCACTGCAGTATGTTGCAGGCTACACATTAAACAGTAAAAATGCCGTGGTCCCTGCCTACCCCTTCCCCATACAACTCTCCAGGACATTCCAGCATTTGAAACACACAGAGAAACATTCAACTTCTCCCAGGAAGACATCTATATTAGATTTGAAGGAAGCTCAGGACTTAGCAGACTATAGGTATAGGGGGCAGAGAGTGTTGTGATGAGGAGGGTATTGCAGTAAGAGGGACTGTGTAAATCCTGCTGTTATGTGCTCCCATCTCGACAGTCATCATTGGGTTCACAGCCTTCTCCTTGAGTAGACCCTGAGCTCCTCAGGGTGGGGTCCACTGACATCTTTAGATCTCTGGCACAAAACAGGCACCAATAAATTTTGAGTCAATGAATGAAGGAATAACAAATAGTTTATTCTCCTAGTCATGGGGATTGATCCAAGGTTTCTGAACTGTGGACATGACATATTTTACATGTTTTAGACACACCACTTTGACAGCCCTGTGTAAGTCTTCACAGTTGGATGAAATTTGGGGATTTTAACTGGGCATTGTAAATCTGAGAGCAGAAGGCTAGTCACTCTAATCCCTTTCCACCCTCCACTTTTACCATGGTCCTGTAAATAAAGAGCCATCTTGAGGCTTTGTGCACACAGAAACTGAAAACCTGAGCTCTTTGGAGATCTGAGATTTGGACTAAATGTGATAGTCATCTTCATCCACTGTGCCTTACTGAGACTGCAGAATCCACAAGTGTTTGTTGATTTATTAAATAAACAAGGATGGGGAAGAGCATGACTTTGGGGGGTGTGGACACATACTAGTTTGCAGCTTTAATATTTCTTCCTATGTTGGAGGAATTCTCCACTTTATGAATCTTGATGAGACAAGCCCATCCCCTACTAAGGAGGCAGAAACTTATGAAATGGCTCACCAACCTCCCTTACAGCCAGAGCATCTAGCCAACTAGATGACACCACCTCTCTGGACTTTGATGAGGTGCCAATGACACCCATTTCATACCTCATCTATGAACTTCTAATAGGGAAAATACAACCTGCATGCACGTGTGTGTGTGTGTTTGTGCCTGTGTGTGTGTTGGGGTGGGAGTGTCACTGCAGACACCAGTATCATCCAGGGAACATTCAGCACATCCAAGGGCACCTCCCTCCCTGCTGTCAAAGGTCACAGTGGCCACAGCTCTGCCCTGTACCTAAGAGATGCCTCCTGAAAGGAGAGGTAGAGCACGGCCACCACATTCACCCACCATGGGCAAGGCCTCTGAATGACATGTGAAGACTTCTTGAAGACTTATTTTTTTTTTTTTGAGACAGAGTCTCACTATGTCACCCTCGGTAGAGTGCTGTGGCATCACAGCTCACAGCAAACTCAAACTCTTGGGCTTAAGTGATACTCTTGCCTCAGTCTCCCAACTAGCTGGGACTACAGGCACACACCACAATGCCCGGCTATTTTCTTGTTGCAGTTGTCATTGTTGTTTAGCTGGTCAGGGCTGGGCTTGAACCTGCCAGCTTTGGTGCATGTGGCTGTGCTACGGGCACCAAGCCACTTGAAGACTTCTTGATTCAGTATTTCAGGTTCTAGATAATACTCCATTGGTACTTAACAATTTTTTCCTATACCAACTTTTTATCAATATTCGAAGAAAATAGTACTTTGAGGCTGACTTACATTGAATGGGAGGTTAAATTCATAACATACAGGGTAACAACATAGACCCCAGAGTCAGACAAACTAGTATTTGGGTCGTCTAAAAATCTACTAACTATGTGTTTTGGTACCAGGCATGTGAAGAGTTCTGTTCATTGTGGCTACTAATGCCATTATTAAGTATGAAATATCTCATTTCCTTAAGGACTAAGTTTGACAGCTGACATCTTTGACATTTCACCTTAACACTTCTCGTTTCATTTTTATTGTGAAGGTATATCTTCATTCTTTCAAATTCACCTTTTGGGTTGTCATTATCTTTCAGATTTTTTTAGAGCATTTTTGGTTCAATCATGGATAAGTCAAAACTCATGATTTTTTCAAATATGAATTCTATTGTGGAACCAATGCAGTCCAGATAGCTCAAAATATCAATGAAATGTTTGGGAAGGAGGTCTCCAATGAATGCCCAGTACATCTCTGGTTTGAGAAATCCCATGCTGGTGATTTTCATCTTGAAAATGAGTGACATGAGTGACCTGAGACCAAGGTGGATAATGATGAGATAAAAGCTATGTAGAAGTAAATCCATCTCATCCTATGTGTAAATTAGCAGCAAGGTTTGATGTTACTATTCCAACCACATTGGAGCATTTGAAACAAATTGCTTGAAATGTCCCATTAAGTTATTAACTTCCTCTCGGTCCTTTTTCTTGAGGAAGGCTTGCAGTGCTATCAATTTCTCTCTTAGCACTGCCTTTGCAGTATCCCAGAGGTTCTGATAATTAATGTCATCATTGTTGTTTTTTTCCAAAAATTTGGTGATTTCCTTCTTAATCTCGTCTATAACCCATGTGTCGTTCAGCATAAGGTTGTTTAGCTTCCATGTTTTTGTATGGGTATGCAGGTTCCTGTTGTTATTGAGTTCAACTTTTATTCCATGATGGTCTGAGAAGATGCAAGGAATAATTTCTACTTTTTAAAATTAGCTGAGTTTAGATTTGTGGCCTAGGATGTGGTCGATTTTGGAGTATGTTCCGTGGGCTGCTGAGAAGAATGTGTATTCAGTTTTGTTGGGATGAAATGTTCTGTAGATGTCTGTTAAGTCCAGATGTGGAATGGTTAAGTTTAAATCTAAAATGTCTTTGCTTAGCTTCTTTTTTGGAGGATCTATCCAGCACTGCTAAAGGGGTATTAAAATAGCCCACTACTATGGAACTGGAGGAAATCAAGTTGCTCATGTCTGTTAGAGTTTCTCTTATAAACTGAGGTGTGTTCTGGTTGGGTGCATAAATATTAATAATTGAAATCTCATCATATTGAGTATAACCATTAACAAATATGAAGTGTCCATCTTTATCCTTCCTTATATGGGTTGGTTTAAAGCCTATTGCATCTGCAAATAGGATTGCAATGCCTGCTTTTTTCTGCTTTCCATTTGCCTGGAGTATAGATGACCATCCCTTCACCTTGAGTCTATATTTGTCTTTTAATGTAAGATGTCATTCTTGTATGCAGAAGATATCTGGCTTGAGTTTTTGTATCCAGTCAGCCAACCTGTGCCTCTTTAGAGGACAATTTAAACCATTCACATTAATTGAGAATATTGATAAACCTTTCGAGAGTCCAGTGAACATTTTTAATCCTTTTGTGACTGTGGAAGTTGGAATTTGATCAAAATTTTCTGGGTGGGTTTACTTTTGAGGTGGAGGATTATGCTGGTCTTTATGGTGGATGCTGGTCTTTATGGTGGATATGGTGGATAGGTGAGAATATCCTGGAGAGCTGGTTTAGTTATGGCAAATTTCTTCAACATGTGAATGTCATTGAAGTATTTAATTTCTCCATCGTAAATGAAGCTCAGTTTAGCTGGGTATAGGATCCTGGGTTGAAAGGTATTTTGTTTTAGGAGATTAAAAGTCGATGACCATCCTCTTCTAGCTTGAAAGGTTTCAGCAGAGAGATCTGCAGTTATTCTAATATTCTTCCCCTTGTAGGTGATGGTTTTCTCTTGTCTGGCCACTTTCAGAATTTTCTCCTTCATATTAACTTTAGTGAAATTAATTATGATGTGTCTGGGGGATGTCTTATTCGTGTTGAGTCGTGTTGGAGTTCTGAAACTGTCTGTTATCTGAATTTCAGAATCTCTTGGCATGTCTGAAAAGTTCTCCTTCATAATCTCATGGAGAAGAGACTCTGTGCCTTGTGAAGCCACTTCGTTGCTTTTGTGGATCCCTATTAGACAAATATTGGTTTTCTTCTAATTATCCCAGAGCTCTCTGAGAGAGTGATCTGTTTTTGCCCTCCATTTCTCTTCCTCTTTGAGAGTTTGGGAGTGTTCGAAAGCTTTGTCTTCGATGTCAGAAATCCTTTCTTCTGCTTGCTCCATTCTGTTACTGAGGGATTCTACTATGTTTCTCAGATCTTTGAGGGCTGCAAAGTCTTTGGTCATTTGGTCTTTGAATTCATTAAATTCTTGAGATATCTTTTGGCTTGCTGCTTGGAATTCTAATTTGATCTTATTTGCTATCCAGAGTCTGAATTCAATTTCTTATATCTCAGCTATTTGTTTGTGCACAGGATCTTGTGCTGTATCTTCCCCATTGATCCTTGGGGGAGTTGATCTACTCTGATTATTCATATTGCCAGAGTTTTTCTGTTGATTTCACCTCATGATTGTTTTTCACCATTGCCTCTGGCCGTCCTCAGAGTTGAGGATGTGTCTCTCCAAGATGAGACCCCAGTGGGATCACTCTATTGTTGCTGGATCTTTGTAGGGAGCGACCCTGTGTGGTTCCTCTGGGGCTGCCCCAGCCAGGGAGTTCTGATTGTGGAAGCAGCTCCAGAGTGTGACACACCTGGATCCAGCAACAGGGCGGGAGATGGTGCACATGGTTCTGGGAGTGCCTGGTGCCCAGTGACTTTGGCACAGAGAGCCCAAGGCTCCACAGTCTCTGGCCAGGAGAAGGGCTCTGCGCAGAGGCAGGGAGGGTTCCGGAGGGCACGCAGCTTCCAGAGTCCCTGGCCAGATGAGCGGGCTGGTGTGGAGGCAGGGAGGGTACTGGAGGGAGGACGCAGGGTTGTGTGGCTCCCACAATTTCTGGTCAGGGCATGTGGAGGCCTGGTGGGCACGTGTTGCAGGTTGGGCATTGCGCTGCAGCTCTTATGGAGGTCCAGGCAGCGACAGGCCCAGGAGTTGGAGGTTGATATTATATGTGACGCGGATGAAATCTACCAAGGGCAACAGCTTGAGCCTCCAGACTCGAAAAACAGGTCTCACTCTGTCCCGACGGTTAAGGCTGTAAGGCAGCTCAGTCCCTGCCTGTAGGCTGCTCAGTCACTAGGTTACTAGCTCCCTCCTGATCCTTCCTCTGTTACCCTGAGAATGGAGCTTGCCAAGGCAGTTCTCTCACAATGGCTCCCTGTGGCTCACAGCCGAATACAATAGCTCCATCCGGCTCAGCAGGTCAGTTTGCGGCCCTAGACAATGCCCAAAGTTCTCCGCACTCCTGCTCAAGCTCTCCCCTAGGCAGTTCAACTGAATGCCAAGTCCAAAAACACCGAAAACAGTTCACAGGTAAGGCCTTTCCAGTTTGCAGTCTCACTGCTACTTGTACTTATGGCTGCCGGTGGGATTAGGTCGATCGAACACACGCAACCACTTGCCCGTTTTCCACTGTTTTTGTCCTCCTCTTGCGGTCCAGAAGTCCCTTGCTGACTTCCTGTATCTTCAAAGGGATGATTATAGGCAGATCCCACCAGCCAGAAATGCCTGGAGTTTTATCTCCCCAGACTCACCGTGCCCAGTTGCAGGGAAGCTGTTACTCGGCCACCATCATGCTGTACCTCCCAAAGACTGCCATGGAACTTTTCATCTTGCAAAATGAATACTCTGTTCCCATTAAACAGCTCCCCATTCCCCTTTTCCCCCAGTCCCTGGTATCCCCCACTCTACTTTCTGTGTCTATGAACTTGACTACTTTAGGTATGTCATCTAAGTGGAGTCAGATGGGACTTTTTGTGACTGGCTATTTCACTCAGCTTAATCATCCTCAAGGTTTATCAATGTTCTCACAGGTGCCAGAATTTCCTTCCTTTTTAGGGTTGAACACTCTTGCATTGCATTTTGTCCATCCAAGTTGATGGATACTTGGGTTGCTTTGACCTTCCGTCTATTATGAATCATGCTGTCATGAACATGAGTATGCATACAGTATTTTTAATTGAAAATTTCTTTTCTTGTGGAATTTGGTTCTTTTACTTTCATTTAGTGCCTACCACCGGTGGAGAACTTTCCTAGCCTGAGGTTATGGCAGGGCCTGTAATACCACGTCATCATTTCTTTCACATCCTGCACTTTTTCTTTCCCGGAACTACTGTGCCATTGGGGTGCCCATTGCTTGGCATAGTGCTTGGGACCTAGCGGGTGCTCAGTGGATATTAAGCAGTGAGTGAATGAATGAATCCAGTAAAACTAAATTGAAGGGAAACAAACAGTGGTTCTTTTCCATGAAAAATGGTTTGGACCATAAGCCTGTCTAGAGATGCCCTAGAATCCAAATATCTGGCATATTTTCCTACTTAAATTAAGTCAACCTAGATTGACATAGCTATTCTTATCTGTATTTTTAGTCAAAATGTACAAATGTAACCCTCACCTGTTTTCCTAAATTTCTTTCCGTGGTTTGAACATAGTGTGGGCTCAGCATATGTTCACTATAAATGATTAAATCAGTGAATGAATGCATGCAGAGGGGAATGAGGTAATGAATGAGCCAACTAAGAATATATTCCTTAGTGAGTGGTGTATTTCTAACTCTTTACCCCAATAGGAGCCAGGAAGGAAGGATGGAATAGGACATGGCTCATTCTCTCATTCACAGATATCTGCAGTTCTGGGCACTGGGGTTTGGCCGGATGCCAGGCAGGCCTGGTTCTTGCCCTCAGGGTCTTACCTCCAGGGAGTGAAGCAAACACGGAGGATGGAATGGCTACCAGTGGTTTTTAGTGCCACGAGGCAAATGGGAATCATGATAGAGAGGAATAGGGGCCACCTTGGATGACAATTGGAGGATGCAGACAAGGAAGCAGAGTCAGCAGTGAGGAGCTGGGTCAGGAGACCACGGGAGGGGGTGTCAGAGCGAGCCTCTGCATGGTCAGTGGAGAGTGTTCATGAAAAGCTGGCGGAAGGCCGGTGTGACTGGGGCAGCGGCAGGGAAGGGTAGAGTGAGGCTGGAGCAGTCCTGGGCCTGGCAGGCCTGATAAGGGAGTTGGATTTTTAGCTAATAGCAAGAAGATTCATTGAGGTTTTTAACATGATCTGTTGGTCAGGGCTGTGCAGAGAAGCAGACATAGGATACATGTGTACATACATAGTTGCTAAGAGGAGATTTATTACAGAGTAGATAAGGGCAGGAGAAGATGAGTGTTCCAGCTCTAGAAGAGAGAGATAATTCACCCTTCATCTGCTGTTTTGTCCTATTTGGGCCCCTAGTGGACTGGACAATGCCCATGCATGGAGGGGCAGATCCTTCTTATTTGGTCTGCTGATTCGAATGCTGACCTCCCACAGAAACAGCTTCACAGATGCACCCAGAAATAATATTTTATATTAGTTACAAAATACTTATAATATAGCTACCTGGGCATCCCTTAGCCTGGCACATAACCATCATGCATGAGGATGGTATGATGTGATTGCATTTTAAAAGGATCATTCTAGTTGCTGTGGGGAAAAATGGGGTGGGGGGGGCACATCTGCACGTGGACGGCTCTGCGGGTGGCTGCCAGTGCCACAGTCCAGGTGAGAGATGACAGTGGCCTGGACCAGAGGTGACAGTGGAGCCTGAGGATGTGGACAGACTGCAGATTCATCTGGAGATAGGAGATTGCCTTCCTCCTGTCCCATGTTTAGTCGCTGTCCCTCTGTTCATTTTTGTGCCTCAGAAGGCAGTTCCTCAAGGGCTGCACATCTATTGCTGCTGTTGTCACTCTCTGGCATTTTTATGAGTAATTTTCTCATGAACCTAAAAGATGTTTCTCTCCCCTTCCTCAATCTTCCCCCACCACACCCAAGAAAATATAGTTGTGAGTAGGTATATTAGAGTTACTATTTTACCAACTGAAGTATGATCCGTCTATCCATCCTGGTCACCTCCCTTTGACTCCTAATACACTTTATTTTAAAGAATATACACGTAGAGAGAGGAGAGCAATCTTAGAAGGACCCATGTTTAAAATACAGTGCACTGTGATGCCTTAAAGTTCTCTTTTTGTTCATGGAGAGGAGCGAGTTCGGAGTATATTTGGGAATATGCTCACATATGCTGTGATTTCTTTGACCTATTCTGAAGTGGAGGAGAGTAGACTCTAACTCTCCCCAGTGTAATGCAGTTCATTATCTGAGCACCAAGCCAGGGGAGGGACAGTTGCAGGAGTGACTTTGAGGAGACCCTGTGGGGGTTGATTGCCAGGTAGTTATTATTTGCCCAATGATGCCTGGTTGAAACTTAGGCTCTAATCAAGCCCTTCCATCTTATCTAAGGGCAGACCTAAGAGAATTCCTCTGCAAAGTGTTTGGCCCCTCCACTGTGTTGGCCCGCTCTTGAGATTATAGAGGGTCATCTCCAGAATCAATCAAACTAGCCTTCCTACTGAGCTGATCTTGAAACCAATGCTGAGCCAGGGCCCCTGCAAACCCAGGACCACACACCTGTCATCTGTAGGGAGGGGTGGGAAGCCAGTAGGTTTGGGGGATTGATAAGAAATTGACACATGTAGGTTGGTTGCCTCAAAATATTTTGAACCCCACCCTCTCTCTGTGTGATTTTCCAAATATAAAATGCGAAATTTCTTAGGAAGCGATTCTTAAAACAAATTCCCTATCTATCATTTCAGTTAACAAAAATGAACTTGAAAATGACAAAAAGACATGTTCCACATTCCTTTCTAACCCCACAGAGGCAACATTGTCTATTTTAGGGTTCGTTTTCCCTAATAGGGGTTTTAGCTCCAGATGTAATTCAGGAAGTGCTTCTATGGTAACTGCATTCTTTTGCAGATTTTTTCCTTTCTCATCTTAGGTGATTTTATTTTTTCATGTTACAAACCAAATGCTACTTAATGTTCTTATTAGGGAAGATCAATTAATGTGCCTGTGAATTGCAGCCCTATTTATACATCTATTATTAGAGTGAATTACTTGTTTGCTTAAGAATGAAGTTCTACCTCATTTAATGCAGTTGTCTATTAGCAAATGAGTTCTATTTGAATTTTCATGAGTCTGTTTTACTTCCCACTAAAGACCCATTATTTTAGAAAACCAAAACATTGTAACTTTTTTGAACAAACAAAAAATGTAGAAGTAGAACCACAAACAATATATTTCCTAATTGCTTTTTTAAAGATATAACAACAATTGATCATTGGTAATGTTGATATCAGCCAGTTTGTAGGACAAATAATATGTATTACTAAACAAAGATGTATTTTTTTTTTTTCAAAAAAGCTTTTAAAGAGCCACCTGCCAGGTCAAATTGATTAAGTATCTAAATAACATGTTGAATTTAAAATATATTTGTGTGAAATGCCTGCTTCATCCTTCAGAAACAATAATAAACTTTGTTGAGAAGGTTGAGCTTTCTCCAGAGTTTACTTGGGATGTCAGGATAAGTGATTGCCTTGCTGCTACAAATTTGGAACTTAACATTTTGTTGGGCCTATTTTGCTGCCACTCCATACAAAATAAATTTCCTGAAGGACCTTTTCATTGGCAAAAGTTAGTTCCTTTTGTTTTCTCTGCAGAAAATAACTCGCTTTACACAGTGATAGGCAGGTATCCAAGTACTAATACTTTTCTTTTCAATCTTGAATCAGGTAATGAAGGCCCATCATTCTCACTGACAGCAGGGATGACGATCTTGGTCGTCCCAAATCTTCTAGTACAGCTCAAGGACAGGAAGAGTGGCTGGAATTTTATCAGCAGGCTTCAGAGTCAGGGGCAAGAGTGAAATGAGTTGGAGTAGATGATTAACCTTTTGAAGACTCCTCTCTCATTATCATTTCCAAGTTGACCAGAGCCCTTAATGCTTTTTCCCATTCATCTCTTTGGAATGACCCAACACAGTCTATTTCATTGATTCATACTTCTTTCTTTCTTTCTTTCTTTTTTTTTTTTTTTTTTTTTTTTGCTGCCATCAACCAGAAGTTTGCAAACTTTGGTTTGTGGCTCAAATCTAGGCTATGGCTGGCAAGTGAAGAATGGGCTTAACATTTCTAAATGGTTAGAGATATCAGAAAACTATTTAATGATACATGAAAATGATACGTTGGTCCGTTTAAATGCAGGTTTACTAGAACACAGCCACATTGATTCATTTAGATAGTGTCTGCGGCTTTTTCTCTGCAATGTCTACAAAGGTGAGTTGACATACTTAAGTAGATAAAATAGATACTGAAAGGCCCACAGAGTCTCGGTTAAGGCAAGTCTAGGCAATTTAAAAAATTTTTGTTATCTACTACGTGTACAGTTATAATCTTGTTCTTACCTGCAATGGTGATTTTTCTGTTTTGTGCAAAAGGTATTTTGTTTAGGACCCAAAGTTTTTAGCACACTTTTCATGTTTTGTACAGTCTAATTTCATTAAGGGAACAATGAAAGTAGTGAGAGAAGAGAGCCAGTGGGGACAGAAAAGTTTGTGATCTGGAGGTGGGAGTTGGCACAGCCAGTGGTGGTCCCTGCTCCCTCTCCAGCCATTTTGAGCTCATCTCAAGAGTATTAATATTTCTTATGAATGTTGTCCTACAAATTTTCAAGAATACTACTTTCCATTTAAAAAAATTAACGTTTTTAATAAAAATAATTATCTTTAACTAAAAAAATGGGAATATAGGATTATCAGAAAAGTTAAAAATACCAAATTTCTTTAGTGGTCTCTATTAATTTTTTTTCTCTTCTGTAAACATTTTGTATTTATTGTAAATATTATAGGTACACAAAGCTAGCTTGATGGTAAACAACTTCTGAGCTGATTGATAGTGGAAGTAAAATTATCTGAGGTTATTTATTTATTGGCATCTGTACTAGAAAACTTAAAAATTTGCATATGTTCTGTCTTTATTGATGCAGATCAGCTAAACAGGATGCCATTTACTGCATTTATAAGAGTTACCTGTTAGCTCCAAAGTGAACATTTTGGTTTGCCTTGAAAAGGACCCTCATTCCCCAATACTGTTATTTTCTACAAATACACGTTTATCCCTCCACACCTCATTTCATTCTGTGCGTGCACGGCTTCCCACGTTGGGGGTGGAGGATCCTGGTTCCCAAACCCAGTTGACCTGGTTCGTGGACTGAGGTGGTAGAGAGTTCAACTAAGGCACCATGGTGGTGACCAGAAGCAAAAGTGGACTGGAAACTGAAAATAAACGTGGAGCTGCACAGGCCGTGTGGAGAGAAAGCAAAAGTAATCTTCACAAGTTTCAGGGTAAAAAAGAGAGATTCTATTTAAGAAGAACAAAGAGAAAGTTTAGAGCACTTCGAAAAAGACTTAGAAGTGGGTCCCTCTCATGGAGCAAAAAAGAGGCGAGCGCTGCTTGCAGGGCTATAAATACCCTCTGTTTGAAATTGGCTGCAAGCCTCTCATTGGCCTGTTGCACCGCCACGCAATATTGCCCCTTCCTATTGGTCACTCGTGGTCTCTTTCTATTGGTCATTGGTTACCTAGGTTATTTCACACCCACGGTCTTATCCGCCCTCCAGACTTCTGGTTCCTCTGGCCAGGTTATCTTCCGCCTTCCTGCAAGCCTCTTTCTTTGCCTCCTTTCTCATTCCATCCTCCCACCTCCGGAGTAGGGCTCTTGCTGATCCAGCAAGTGTGTGTCGCGCAGTGTGGTTCCCGGATATACCTTTCTGCGGAGAGTCTGGAAACGCTGAGCTTCCAAGAAGAGGGCCGCAGACCCTGCTTTGCAGATGGGCGCTTCCTTTACCTACGTTTGGCATTAGGCTTTAGGACAAGGCCACCAGCTATGGGGCCTAAAATGGATAAAGGCAGATGTAGTATATTTTAGAGAAAGTCGAGGAAGAAAATGATAATGTATACTCTGTCTTTAATGGAGTAATTCCACAAGGGTTCTGGAAATCTCAGGCTTAGCCACAGTAGGGCCTGATGGCACTCTCCCTGGGCGTTGGCAGCGAGTGGCAGTAGCTTCCTGTAAGATCTGGTGGAACACGGGGAGCAGGGCAGAGCTGGGGGCCTTGCCCTGGTTCAGTCTGCCTCACGTGTTACTGGGCTGGTTGATTCTGCTCAGCTCTGGAGAGTTATTGAAGTTACCGAGTGAACTCAGGAGGTCTGCTGCGGAATCTTTATAACGTGCCTATGGGATTTACCGGGTATTCTGACACTGCTCAGCAGATGCTAATGGTTCGGTTATTCACAGTTCCCCAGGTCTCTGCTGTCCACTGCGGTCTCTGGCATATTCCATGTATGTGTATTTCATCTCGCCAATGACACTGCACACTCCCCCCAGGACTCGCTGTCTTCTGTTTCTTTAACGGCCCCTAAGCATGAGGGGCACTTTGCACACAGTAACTTCTCTGTAAATGTTGACTGCAGAGCAGGAAAAGAGAAGCTAGAACTTCTCAGGAGAGTGTTTGCTTTTGCACATGTGTTTTGGTGTTGTTACTAAGTCCCAGCTAGACCTTGCAGTGAGGAATTTCACGGGCAGTGATTTAATTCTCTTGCTATTAGTAAAACAAACAGGAGGTAGGACAGGGGTTAAGCTTAAATATCTCTGCTGCACCGTTTAAACCACACGCCCCACCTGTGGTTTGTTTGCCCCTTTGTTGCGGTGGGTCTCCTAAGTCATTTCTGGGGCCCTTTCATCTCATCATTGTTCTGGGAAGCACGGCTCTGCAAGCCACACAGAGACCTTTCAACTTCCCCTGCATTTTGTTTTATTCAGCCAATTGACTGGTACTGTGAGCTAATTGGAGTGGAAATGTAAAATGAAAGCTGGATTATTCATCTGCCAAGTCTCCTCACTTGGCATGGAGGGGGTGATGCTGGTAATTGCACCAGAAGTGTAATTGCTCTGGGTTCTGCCTCTGGATGTAACAGCAAACCCGGGAGGGTCTTCCTCTGAGATACTTGATACCTCCTTCTCTTCAGTGGCTTCCTGGCAAACAGTGAGGCCCGAAGCAAATCCAGTCAAGCATTCTTGTGTTGTCAGGGAATACAACCACTGCGTATTTTACTGACTGCGGGGAGTGGATTGCTGGGTCTGAGTACTTAGTCAATATATCATTCCCATCAGAGCTGGCAGTTAATTTCCTCTTGGTTTGGAATGGGAATGGGACACACATTCCTGGGGGTGAAGATACTACATTCACATGCCAGCTGTGACCTGTGCCAGAGAAGCTACTTGGGAGCAGAAGCTGACGCAGAACAGAAGCCCAGTTTGTAAACTAGTTGTGAATGAGGAAAGGTGCATGTCTGGAAAGAGTTGAGTAGCTTAAGGGAAAAATAAGGAGAGTAAAATACCGATTAGTTTATTATTAAAATCAATCATCCTAGTGGTTTGGACCAGCCAGCTTGCTTTCTTTTCTTTTCCAATTCAATTTATCAATCAAATGACAGTAGTGAGCAGTACTCCCGAGTAGATTATGTTGGTTTACGATGTGGCAACATATGGTATAGCTCCTTCCATTCTTAACCCTGAGCCCCTGACAGGAAATGGTAATCTTTCCTGCATAACCTGCCTGGACAGAGCTTTAGAATCCTCCTCAACACACCATGTACAATAACTATTCCCAGAGCTGGGATGATGTGATAAAACCTGTTTATCATCCCCTGCTTGGAAATTAGAAGAGTATTTCTACTATGGACCCAAGAAACAGAAATAGCATCAGCTAAGTAATTATCATGTTCTTCTTATTTGCCAAGACTAAGGAGGTTGATTTGAGCTGTGTGTCTTGTTTCAGTGCTGTTACTTTATCATTATTGTTTTATGTCATGTGTCTCTGTGGAAAGCTTCCTCAAACATTTCCAGAAGAGAAACTGTTTTTGTTTCCCTGGAAGCTTGAGTTAGATATTGAGAGAGAGGTTGCTGAGACAGGGCTGGCTGCCCATGTCACTCACTGCTTTCCGCCCTCCCAGAAGCCGGCTGCAGAGAGACAGTGTCCAGGTAGGTAGTAGCCGCCATAGTCAATTCATCTGTCGATCAATAAGACTAACCCTGTGGAAAGCTGTTCTCTCTGAAACCAGTATATTTTTCATTTGAAAGCGCTTGATCCTTCAAACCAAGCAGATCTGGGTTCAAATTCTGGCTTCACCAGTTATAACTGATTGAATATCTTCTATAGTTTTTGATCATTTAATAAAATAGAAGTGATAATAACTACTTCATAGTTTTTTTGGTGAGGATTCAATAATTGATATATATGTATATGAACACACCTTTAATATACACACATATTCCTACATATATGTACTTTATGTATGTAATAATTGCTCAGTAAATAGTAGCTATGAGGATGTGTATGGGCATATAACTTTTGTAATAACATTTTAAAATGTGGCTTGGGAGGTTTTATGTTTGACCTTTTAAGAATCAGTATTTCTCTAGGTATCATTTTGAAAAGTAACCATTTAGACCTGTTTGCATATTAGGAGTGGCTGTCTACTGGAGAACAGAGGCATAAAATGCCCACAAAAGAGGAAAGCCAGCACATGATGACCTGCCTTATACATGCCATCTGAGGGAGCACACCCACAGTCCTTCTAAGAAACAGGTCACGAGAGATTTGTCTGAGGATGGACGGCCCAGAGCCTCCACCCTGCCCTGCGAGTGCTGAGCACCTGCTAAGGGCTCCCAAGTGTGTCACCTGGTAGATCCACCTGCTTCTCCTTGGGATTGGCTTAAAAAAAAAAACCAACTTTTTTTTTCTTCATTATGTTTGCCCTCCATTTATTTCCTTTTTCTTTTTTTGCAGTTTTTGGCCAGGGCTGGGTTTGAACCAGCCACCTCCAGTTTATAGGGGCCAGTACCCTACTCCCTTGAGCCTCGGGCGCCACCCATCTTTGTTCTCTAAATATTTCAAAAGTCTTGCTTCTTCAACTGTGTTTCAAGCTCGAGGACAAATGTAAGGAATTGGGCTGCAGTCCTCTGTGCATGGCTTAGATTCCAGATTGCTTAGAACATGATAGACCCTTAGGGAATTCTTGGTGCCTTGAATTCTTGGAGGATTTAGTCTTTAAAATCCTATTTCAAATAAGGCAGACGTATAAATATATACAAATATACACATATACTACTGGGGTTTATTATTTAAGAAATCCAGTTTCTACTTTATAATAATTTATAATAATGGCCATCAGTGTTTGGGTCCACTGCTTTGTTTTTATTTATTCTAACCACGTTTATTTTTTAACATGTTCATTCATGATAATTACTGGCTAGTTTTACATCTACTATCTCACTATTTGTTTATCATCTGTCACTCTTATTCTGTATATTTTTATTTCCTCTCTTTCCTTTTTTGGTTAATTTATTTAAAAAAAAATTTCAGTTTTTATTAGCCTGTTAATTATGCACACTTTTACTATTCCTTAGTGGTTGTCAGGGCTGTTGCAATATGTATTAAGCATATATTCCCGTCTTAGCCAGTGCTGGGACCGACCTTAGAATTCCAATTTTGTTTATCCCTCTCCTATACGTTGTTGTCATGCATTTTATATTTACAAATATTTTAAATCACCACCAGATGTTATTTTTGTTTTGTATGGTTATTATTAATTCAGATCTACCCACAAATTTACCCTTTCCATTATTCTAAGTTCCTCTCTACCTTACTGCGTTTTTATCTAGAACCATTTTCTCTTTTCTGGAAGAACTTCCCTTCGTATTTTGGGGGTCTGCAGGTGACAGAGTCTCACTAGTTTTATTAATTCGAAACATCCTTTATTTCACTTTCAATTTTGGAGACTTTTTGCTGGGCATAGAATTCGCAGTTGGTGATTATTTTCGTTCAGTACTTTACAGATTGTCTTTTGACTTCCATCATTGTGTGTGTGTGTGGAGAGTTAGATGTCAGCTTTAGCATTCCTCTCTGATGATAATTTCCTACTCCTCTGTGGCACTTAAGACTTTTCTCTTCACAGTTTCTTTGTAGCAGTCTTATTCTGACGTGCTTAGGTGTTGCTTTCATATGTTTATTCTGATTACAATGCATAGCAATTTTTGGATCTGTGTCTTGATTTTTTTTTCGGTTTTAGAAAATTCTTGATTTTCAATTTTTTTCTCCCCCTTTTCTATCATCTTGTCTTTAGAACTCAGTTGCCCTTATAGGTCAGACCTTGTAATGTGCTCTGTGTCTCTCTAACTCCCTCTTCTGTATTTTCTGTGCTTTTTGTTCCTTCTACTTCAGTTTGGCTATTTTCTATTTCTTATATTCTTGTTTACTAATATTCTCTTTAGCTATAGGCAGTCTGCCATTAAACAAACATTGTATTAGTTTGAATTTGTCTGAGTTAGCATTTCTATTTAATTATGTTTATAGGTACTGGTTATCTGATGGAATTTAATAGTTATTTAAAAAATTTTCAGGTGGTACCTGTGGCTCAAAGGAGTAGGGCGCTGGCCCCATATACTGGAGGTGGCGGGTTCAAACCTGGCCCCAGCCAAAAACTGCAAAAAAATTTCAAGATATGTGTCTGTTGTCTTCCATTATGTTCACAACGTTATCAACACAATAGAGCACAATCTTTCCTGAGTTAAATTCCTGGATAATTTCAGGGTATATTATTACCACACAATAAGTGTTTTGTGTTTATATGTAAAACAGAGTTAGGATATAATCAGAGTTAGGATATAATCTGCAAGCAGATTTTTCACTGACCTGAGTGTTTATTGGGAAATTTGAATGTCCATGTAGGAGTAGTACAATTTTTTTGGTGCAAGGTTGTCTTACTCTGGACACAGTATCTAGAATTCACGATCTCTGTACATTAAATATCAGTAGCACCTCAAATCCTCAGTCTTCAACAAAACAAATTTTCAAATGACTCTTGGGATGGTACAGCCTCTGTTCAGAAGCCTTGGTTCACATTAAATACTGAGGTAGCATCCCTGGCGGTGAAGCCTTGGATGCAGGGTCTCTGCCAGACCTGAAACCAGACTTGATGGGGGTGGCTTTCCTTGGTGGACTGTGAGCGTCAGTACCAGTTTAAGGAAACTAGTGCCAAGGGGCTGCCTAGAGGAAAAGTTAGGGACTGAGCACCCATGACAGAGCTTCAGATGAAATGACACAGCTGTGGCATGCTGGATCACAGGAGCATCCGTCTGGCGTTCAGTCAGAAAAGGAAGAACTCTTTCAGAGAGAAGAAGGTTTTGCCAAGACACAAGTCTAGAAGTGCAGATTGAAAATGGTTTTTGTGTAGTATGGACATTTTAACAATGTTGATTCTTCTCAGCCATGAGCAAGAGATGTTGGTGTGGATATGGAGAAAAGGGGACACTTCTACACTGCTGGTGGGAATGCAAATTAATACATTCCTTTTGGAAAGATGTTTGGAGAGCACGTAGAGATCTAAAAATAGATCTGCCATTCAATCCTGTAATTCCTCTACTAGGCATATACCCAGAAGACCAAAAATCACATTATAACAAAGATATTTGCACCAGAATGTTTATTGCAGCCCAATTCATAATTGTTAAGTCATGGAAAAAGCCCAACTGCCCATCGATCCATGAATGGATTAATAAATAGTGGTATATGTATGCCATGAAATACTATGCAGCCTTAAAGGAAGTTGGAGACTTTACATGTTTTCATGTTTACATAAATAGAGCTGGAACATATTCTTTTTTGTAAACTATCTCAAGAATGAAGGAAAAGTATCCAATGTATGCAGCCCTACTATGAAACTAATTTATGGTTTTCACATGAAAGCTATAACCCAGTTACAACCTAAGAATAGGGAGAAGGAGGAGAGGGAGGGGAGTGAGGGGGAGGATGGGTAGAGGGAGGGTGATTGGTGGGATTTCACCTGCGGTACATCTTACAAGGGTACATGTGAAACTTAGTATATGTAGACAATAATTGTCTTAATACAATAGCTAAGAAAATGCCAGGAGGCCTATGTTAACCACTGTGATAAAAATATGTCAAACTGTTTATAAAACCAGTGTATGGTGCCCCATGATTGCATTAATGTACACAGCTATGATTTAATATTAACAAAAAAAAAAAAAAAAAGAAGAAGAAGAAGAACAAAAGAAAAGAAAAGAAAAATGAGCCAGACATGGTATTAGGCACCTGTTCCCAGCTACTTGAGAGGCTGAGGCAGGAGAATTGCTTGATCCAGGAGTTGCTGAGAGCTAGGCTGAGTCCTTGGGGTTGCTTGGAGCTAGACTGAGTCCTTGGCAATCTTCCCTGGGTGACACAGAGTTACTCTGTCTCAAAAATAAGGGAACAAATAAACAAAAGGAGTGCACCAGAAAAGATGAAGCTTTCCTTGCCTCCTTTGGTGCTTAAAGGAAGAACAGTTGTGAAGTCAGAAAGCCGGTGTTCCCCACCCTGGTTTTTGCTGTCACTTACTGATAGCATCACTTTCTTCCTTACTTTTAAATTTGATTTTATGAGTGTGTGTTTACCCTGATGACCATGTTTCCAAAGCAAAAGTCCACAGCAAGTCCATGAAGCCTGCATGCAGAAAAGGTGATTACATTGAAAATAAAAGTGGAGTTATGATACTTAAGCATTTGGAGAAAAGACAGACACCATCCTTCATTGGGAAAATGGCTTCAGTTGCTCAACTATCAGAACATTTATAAAGGTAAAAGTGAGAATAATGGAACACATGTAAAGCAACATCAATGAAAGCATCAATTACTACTCAGCAGGATAATGCATTAATAATTGGAACGGAAAGGTTAGCATTGACTTGGTTCAAAGATCACATGACTGTAACATTTCTACTAGCCTATTGTTGATGCAACATTAGGCGAGTGTTAACCTTTAATAATAGTTTTGGAAATTTCTACTATCTACTAACTAAATTTTTTCTAGGAGTTTATTTTTATGTTCTGTTTTGTTTGAATTAAAAGAAAGAGTATGGTAATTTCTGTAATTTATTATTACAATGGAGCATTATTATTACATTATTATATACTGTGTTGTTATTAGTGCATATGAGCATAGTGCATATGGTTGTTACTGCACACTGTTCATCAGAGATCCCAGTTGCATACAAATCTGACCTAAAAACACTCTTGGGAACACATCTCCTTTATAACCGGGGCCACTTGGTTTTCTTTCCCAAATAACCAATTGCTTACACATTTTATCAAAGAGTTTCTCCCCACTGATTTAAAATCTCAAATTAAATGCCAACTAAATAATTACATGTTCATGGATTTATTTCTGGACCATGTATAATTTTACCATTTTTATTTTAGAATATTAAGGGTACACTTTTTTTTTTACATACTTTGTTTTTGTACAGATAGTGTGCAAGGTACCTAATAGGCATGAAGTCACCTATCCCTTCTTCTTCCTTCCCCAAACTTGATTTTGAGATTTACCTCCATATATTCTCTTAAGTGTTGATGAATTAATTACTCAATACATGTGTTCATTTCTCCATTCTTGTGATGTTTCACTTAGAGGAATGGTTTTCATCCCCATCCAGGTTGTCACAAATGATAGTAGATTCCCATTTATTTTTAATGAATGTGTAGTGTGCCCTGGTATGCATATACCACATTTCCAGCAAAGAGTGATACTTTGACCTCTTCTTTCCCCATTGGAAACTTTTTTTTTTTTTTTTTTTTAATTAAGCCATAGATGTGTACATTAATGCAATCATGGAGTAAAATGTTTTGGTTTTATATACCATTTGAGATATTTTCATCAAAGTGGTTAACATAGTCTTCACTGCATTTTCTTAGTTATTGTGTTAAGACATTTACACTCTACACTTAGTTAATTTAACATGTACCTTTATAAAATGTACCATAGGTGTGTTCCCACCAATTATCTTCCCTCCATCCATCCTCCCTTCTCCCCTCCCCTCCATCATCTCCCTCCCCCTCTTCTTGGGCTATAGTTGGGTTATAGTTTTCTATAGCTATAAATTGGTTCCATAGTAGGGCTGGAGTACATTGGATACTTTTTCTTCCATTCTTGAGATACTTTAATAAGAAAAATATGTTCCAGCTCCATCCATGTAAACATGAAAGAGGTAAAGTCTCCATCTTTTTTAAGGCTGCATAATATTTCATGGTATACATATACCACAATTTATTAATCCATTTGTGGGTTGATGGGCAGTTTGGCTTCTTCCATGACTTAGCAATTATGAATCGGGCTGCAATAAACATTCTGGCACAAATATCTTTGTTATAATGTGATTTTTGGTTTTCTGACTATATACCTAGTAGAGGAATTGAAAGACAGAATGGCAGGTCTATTTTTAGATCCCTAATTGTTCTCTAAACATCTTTCTAAAAGGAACGTATTTGTTTGCATTCCCAACAGCAGTGCAGAAGTGAATCCATTTTCTCCACATCCAGGCCAACATCTCTGGTTTTGGGATTTTGTGATGTGGGCTAATCTTACTGAACTTAGATGATATCTCAAAGTGGTTTGATTTTGCATTTCTCTGATGATTAAAGATAATGAGCAATTTTTCATGTGTCTGTATGCCATGTGCCTGGCTTCTTCAGAGAAATTTCTCTTCAAGTCCCTTGTCCACCTTTGATTTCCTTCTTTGCCTGGAACCATAATTCAACAATTATTGTTGAACAGAAGTGGAGATAGTTGACAACCTGCCTGGTTCCAGTTCTAAGCAGGAAAGCTTTCAATTTTTCTCTGTTCAATATGAAGTTGCCTGTGCGTTTGTTGTATGTGGCCTTTATAATTTTTTGGTAAGTCCCACCTCTGCCAATTTTGTTAAACATTCTTATCATAAAAGAACACTGAACTTTGTGAAATGTTTTTTCTCCATATTTTGAAAGATATGTTACTTGTTTTTACATCTATTTATGTAATGTAATATATAGATTACATTTATACATTTGCATATGTTTAACCATCCTTGCATCTCTGAGATAAAGCCTACTTAGTCCTAATGAATTATATTTTTAACGTGTAGCTGAATTTGGTTTGGTAAGATTTTATGGAGAATTTTTGCATCTATATTCATAAAGGCTATTGGTGTTTTGTCTTCTTATCTAGTTCTATCCTTATCTGGCTTTGGTTTCAAGGTTATATTGCCTTCATAAAACTAGTTAAGGAGGATTTCTTTCTTCTCAACTTTAAAAAATAATTTCTACAAGATAGAGCTTCTACAAGCTCTTCTTTGAAGATTTGGTAAAATTTGGGTGTGAAACTGTCTGATCCAAGACTTTCCTTTGTTGGAAGATATATATATATACATATATCTATTTTTTTTTTTTTTCTGCTTCAATTTTAGTGCTTGATGTTGGTCTACTGAGGAGATCTGTATCTTCCTAATTAAACCCAGAGAGGTGGTATATTTCCAAAACTGTCTCCATTTATTTTCCCCACATTTTCCAGTTTATGAGAATAGAGATTTTTATAGTATTCTGAGATGATTTTTTTATATCTTTGATATTTTAAAAAGATGTTTGCTCATTCTTGCTTTAAAAATGTTGACTTAATTACTAGGGCTTCAAAATATGTTTTTCAAATTATTTAGTCTGATAGCTCTGTGTTGTTTTTCCTTACAAAAATATTATTTCCTGCTCTTGTGCATTTTCTATTTCACATATATTTTTTAAAAAACGTCTTAAATCCATGCACCATTCAGTTGGTATTTTGATTGGGACAACAATAATTTGAAGAGATTTTGTCGTACTGTATTATTGAGTTGACTTATGCAGGAATATAGTGTATGTTTGGTAAGGTTTTTGTTCAGGCCTTTTATTAAATTTAAATAATTTTATTTAAATTAAAATAATACTCAATTTATTGAGGTGTAGGCAGATTGGAATATTTTGTTTTGACCTATTGAATATGCATGTTCTGGGATTAGCTAATAATGGCTATTCCTTGAAACTGGCTTGGATTACACAAGGAGAGAAATGACTGTAACATCCTTGAAGTCCTTTAGAGAAAAAGGCTTATTCCCCAATCTGTGTAGCTAGAATCTAGTGAAGGTTGGGGGATATACAGGCAAACAGCAAATGCCAGCACAATATGGTATTAGGATATGTTGCCACAGGGGTAAATCTATAATTGCCCAATGTCTGTGAGCAGGTTTCTGCAAACCTGCTTGGGGAAGAAGATGACATGTAAAATGAGGAACATATAAAATGAGGATTTCCAAAGTAAATTAATTTTACCTAGTATGATGCCCTTCATTTCTATCTGTGATGGGATTTCTTTCTTTTTATGGCTGAATAATATTCCATTATGTATATGTACCTCAGTTGCTTTATTAATTTATCCATTTCTAATCAAGTTAATTCCAAACCTTGCCTATTGTGAATAATGTTGTAATAAACATGGGTATACAACTACCTCATTAATGAGATTGAGAGACTATGCACCAAGCTCCAAAATTAATAATATGTAAAAGGCAAATCCAGAAATATGTGGCTTAAAAACCTGTGTCACTTCTGTGGGACCCTCATATTTTTATTATATTTGTAATCATTGTGGTTTGCAACATAAGCGACTTAAAAAGCCAATGAATATACATATAGTTTTATGTAAATTCAAATGTCCTCTTCTTGTTAGATTAGTAAAAATGGAATTGTGTGTCCTTTAATAGTAAAGAGCATTTAAGAAAGTTTCTCACCTTTAAATATTTCTCAACACACACACACTCACACACAAAAAGATATGACATTGCTTCCTCCTCAGATTAGGAGTTAATTTAACTAGTGAAGAAGACATTTACAGAAACAGAATAAAAATTTCACTTGCCACCAGACCCAACACGTACTTAATTAAGGAGAAGTCAGGAAACAGAATCAGACATTATAACAATATTGACAATTAGGACCTTAAGGGGGAAAAAAATGGAATTCCCAATATTGGCCTGTGATAAGACAAGGTCAGAGAGCATTAATTAGAAATACTTAGAAAAGTTCTATCTCTTTTTCATGTTTAACACCAAATTGGTTGAGAAAAATGCCAAGTGTCAACCATGTGATTCTACATCTAAATATGAACAGCTGAGGCTGTCCTGGGGCTTAGTTAAGAGTTTAATCAAAGAAGACTGGTCCATTTAGATGTAAGGCCTGTTACTTGGTGAGAATATTGATTATAGCACGTGAAGAAGAACAAAAGAATGCTGTCTATATTTCTTTTAACTGTCACTTCCCAGTGCAAGTGTCCTCAGGCAGTTAAAACCAGCACATCTTTGTTCATCTTGTTCCATCAAGGCCAAATGCATTTTCTTGTTATATGGAAGAGGATAAGTATCCATTTAAACAGAAATTGGCTCCTTCACAGCAGAACATTTGGAAAACTAGCTATACTCAATAAACCTAGAATTGTTTTTCCCCATACTGCGCTTCTCTGTGTTAATCAAACTCTTCAAATAGGTTCAGCTTATGCAATGAATACTAGCTAAATATTTGACTACGTGTTTCATATGAAATATTAAAAACTCAGGTGAGAAGATAGAAAAATTAAATAAGTTATTTTTTCCTCCTGGGGTTTTCATGCATAATTATAATGACTGCTTATCAAGAACTTATTTCTATGAATTTTACAGATGTAAAGAAATTGTTAAGGTTTGCCTCTCAATTACGTGTAAGGTGCCAATCTACATCTACAAGAGTGAGTTGGAAAAAATAAAATGCAGAAAAATAATTAAAAATATAAATAAAAATAATAAAATGCAGAGCTCGTAGGAAGTGTATATTTAATAATTTTACACAATAGTATTAAGACACTAAAACTTTTGAGACAGAAGTAACATTTTTTCATTTGAGATGTAACCTTGAAGGGAATATTTCTTAAAAAAATTCCAAAGACATTGAAACTCAATTTTAGATCTCAATCCCATAGAATCGAGAAAAGACAGAAAAACCAATTTGAGAGCAATAGTGTATGGAAATAATTCCTGGGCTTAAATAGGCAGTCAGTAATTTCCAAATTACTCTGTGGGAAATATTACTTCCACTTTATTATGTTTACTTGATTTTAAGAAATCATCCATTGTAAGAGGACAAATAGATTTTATAGATAATTTTCCTATTTTTTTTAGAGTGACATAACTCAAATCTCTTGAGAGAAGAGCATAACAAAGAAATAATGTAACTAAGAGTTATAAAAATGCAAAATAATGGGACTACAATTAATCAAATGTTTTAGAAGATATTTAGAGTCAAATGAATAACATAAACTATTAGAAACACACATTTACAAACTTGTAAGCATTTGTTATAAAATTTCTCAGAGCAGGATACAGCCTCATTAGTAGAAATAATATAAGGATCTAGAATATTGGCTTTTTTCTTATTTGTATTTTACGTTACAGAGAACAAAGAGAGGGCATGGACAGGGACATAGTTCATAAGCTTATCTACTTTTCTAAGAAGGAACAGAAATTAAAAACAAATCCCAGTTTTTGTTATTGTAGCTTATGATAAATATAATATAACTTTCAGTATTTCTCAGGCAAGTCATTATCACAAATGTTACTACACTAAATACTAAAATTTCCAATTCCAGAAGCAGTTTAAATCTAAAGCAATGGCTGTCATCGTCATTTGCTATTGTGGCTTTAAATTTTGGGCTCGTGAAAAATCACTCTCTGAGTTCTCTGCCTGAGGTGTTTAACTGTTCACAGCATGCTTTTCCCTCAACATATGGTTATGTCTCAGTTTCAACTTCTCTCCTACTGACTGCAAGTTTTTTGAGGCCCCCCTCATAATTTTCCAAAGTGAATTTTACCAATCCAGATGGTCTAGACTTTAAGTTCTATATCTCTAAATTCCTTCCAATGTGAAAATATTCAAATCAATACTTTTGCAAGATGTGATAACAGAGAGGCAAAAGTGTGATTTTATTTAAGTAAATTGTGCCAATTTTATAATATGTTGTGTGTATATTTTCTACAACTCCACTTACAACTTTATAAGGAGCCACTTTAAAGAACCTGTCCAAGCATTGACATATACAGATGTTTCTCAATTAGCTAATTCTAAGTAATGTTTTCAGCCAAATTTTCAAGAGGTCCTCAAACATTTTAAACAGGGGGCCAGTTCACTGTCCCTCAGACTGTTGAAGGGCAGGACTATAGTTAAAAAAAAAAAAAAAAAAAAACAACTATGAGCAAATTCCTATGCATACTGCACATATCTTATTTTGAAGTAAAAAATTAAAATGGGAACAAATACAATCACACTGCCTCATGTGGTCCACGGGCCATAGTTTGAGAACCCCTGTTAGACCCTTATTGAGCAGAGCAGCTAAATACGGATGCTTCATTAATGGATTTCAATAGTGTCTGTGTCTGTATAAAGTATATTGCAATTTTGGTGGGTATGGTGGCTCACACCTCTAATCCTAACACTTAGGAAGGCCAATCTGGGAGGATCACTTGAGGCTAGCCATTTAAGGCCAGCATGGGCAATATAGTGAGCCCCTCATCTCTGCAAGAAAAAAAAAATTAAAAATTAGCTCGGTTGGTGGTCTATGAATATAGTTCCAGCTTCTGAAAAGGCTGAGATGGAACAATAGGAAGGCTGAAATAAGATCACTTGAGCCCAGGAGCTAAAGGCCATAGTGAGCTGTAATTGTACCATTGCACTTCAGCCTAGGTGACAGAGCAAGATCCTATCTCTCTAAAATAAATTAATAAGTGAAATAGGTATTTTACAAAACCATGATGACCTGATGAGTTAGTTGATGAGAAAGACTTGGTTAAGATGTTTATTAGTAAAAAAGATTAGCTATTATGTACCTTCAGGTTATATGCCCCAAACCTATCAAATTCTGACTGAATTCTATATTTATACAATAGCAATTATCAAAATTTCTTTTAAAATGATTTATTCTACCATCCAGAGAAAATATTAACTTCTATTAAAAGTAAGAAAAGAAAATCTATGCTCTCTTCTCTTTAA
This sequence comes from Loris lydekkerianus, assembly GCA_963574355.1. NCBI lineage: Eukaryota > Metazoa > Chordata > Mammalia > Primates > Lorisidae > Loris > Loris lydekkerianus. The sequence continues at coordinate 43,127 of CAUYPK010024939.1, forward strand.
TCGGATTCATGGTAACATTCTTTAAAGCTGCTTTCCAATTTAAGATGACAGTGCCCTTCGAATGATATAAAAATTTAATTGTTTAAATGTTTTTATATTATTCTGTAATTACTAAATTTAATCAAACATATCTTGAAACCACAACTCACAACTTTTTAGAAGAATGAGTTTTCCTTCCTTTATTATCTTTCCCTCAAAAAGTCTTTTTAGTATTTGGTTAGTGTGAGCATAGCTAAATACCTACTGTGTGCCAAAGGAAAAATTCTAAATAGTGAGAGTGTTCTGGAAGGTATCAGAGTGATATAGATTTACAATACGGCATCATACACACAAGTGAAAATATTATATAACTACTAAGAAACTTTACTATAAAAATTCCTACTCCAGCCACCTCTGGCTGGGGAGCGCTGCACAGAAACATTGCTTCAGGGGCACAAAGAGGCAGCAAGAGACGCACAGTGGTTCTCAACCTTCCTAATGGTGTGACCCTTTAATACAGTTCCTCATGATGTGGTAACCCCAACCATAAAATTATTTTCATGACTACTTCATAACTGTACTTTTGCTACTATTATGAATCATAATGTAAATATCTGATATGCAGGATGTGTTTTCCAATGGTCTTAGGGGTCGTGGCCTACAGGTTGAAAACCTCTGTGAGCCAACGAAGAGGTTGGAACAGTAGAGAACCAGCACAGAAGCAGTGCTTGCATGCACATAGAGACCAGCCAGTTTGGCAGCAGATTTCTGATGGAGAAGACTTGCCTTGCAGGTTTTTTATTTTTGGTTTTCTGTTTTTGTTTTTGTTTTTTTACCTGGGCACTTGGTGAAGTTTGAACCTGGGCACTTGGGAGAGCTTGGGCAAGCCAGTGAGTGAACTTGAACAGTATCCAGGGGCCAGGATATAGCCACCAAGAGGAGTAGAGCTCTCATCATTCAGCTGTTGGCTGGGCACAGCCATTGTGAAAGAGCTTCCTTGCAGGAACAGCCCACAGGGTTTTAGTGTGAAGCTGGTTCTGTTGGGCCTGCTGCATTGGACAGCCACCCCAGGGGAAACGTTAGTGAAACATGCTTTCCTGGGAAAGCAACTGAGTGGCCAGGGACACAGAGAGGAAAGGTCAAGTTATGTTTACTAAGCAGGTTGATGAGAACTTCAGGCTTCCAATTGTACAAGGATTGAGGACAAACAAAAACAAACAAAACAAAACAAAAACTAGAAGGTGGAACCAGGTCTGCTCTGCCAGATAGAGGCTTCTAGCCTCCATATTATACAGCTGTATTAGTGTGGTGATTAGCATCTCAAACCACAGAACACCCCCTGTTATTTAGGCACTATGTTGCAATATATATAGATAATTGTTTTTTATCCATTTTAAAAATATTTTTCAATTTTTTCCCCAGATTTTTTTTTGCAATTATAATTTTTCACTGTTTCTTTCTTCAATGAAAGGCACTCTATTTTTACTAGTTTGTTCTGCTGACATATTCTTTTCTTCTCCAATTTTAACCCTTAAGGGTTTTTGTTTGTTCATTTTGCTTCACATTATAGTATTTTTATTTTTCCATTTGTATTTATTCAATACCAAAAACTCCATTTTTGCTACAGCTTTTCTACCTCTTTTATTTTTTCTTTCCTTTGCATTTCTCCTCTTTTCTTTCTTCTTTTTGTAAAGATTTTGTTTACTTTTCATATCTTTTGCATGTAAATTTCTCAAATAAAACTAAGATATAATCTCCCCTTTTAACATCTTATATAATTTAATTTTCAATTTTCTGTATAATATATACAGAATTCTATTTGTATTATATTTTATGATCTGTTTTATTCTTTTAATATGTATTCCATTTAAGGGAAAAAGCCTCATTCAAGGCCTCATATGGGGTGCCACAGCATTGGCCTGGCTCAAGGAAACTAATCCCCTCGTCTATGGGGTTCTTCTATTGATTTTGTGTCTCCCTTTCTGTTCTTCTCTTCTTTTTGTAAATCTTTCCTTTAACCGTCTCAGTTTGTTTTTCTTTTCTATCCTTTGTCCTTTCTTTCCCTTCACTCTTCTATTTTGGTAGTGTCCTATACTAAAATGACTCTTCAACACCTAAGCACAGAGACAAAATAACTTAAAGAGAAGGAGGAAATAAAAGGAAGGGTAAGGGAACAGAAAACAAAAAGAAAACATTCATGAGAAAGAAAAACAAAAGCAGAAAAAACCTGGAAAATGAAAAACTTAAATGGACCAACTCCCGAAGGACTCATGAGGTAGTTACTGCAGTGAATTCAATAAAGAAATCTAAGAAATGAAAGAAAGAGAACTTAAAATGTGGATGGTAAAAAAATGAAGGAAACTGCTGAGAATATAGAAAATAACAAAAAGGAAATCTAAAAACAGAAACAAATAAGGGATGAAAGATATGCATAATATAGAAAAGACATAGTGGAGCTTCAGGAATTGAAGGAGTCAATCAGGGAATTTAAAGATGCAGTAGAAAGCATCAATAACACATTAGATCATAGAGAGAAAGAATCTCAGAGCTAGAAGATAAAGCTCTTGAGCTGACATAGGTAGTTCTTGGGAAGTGCCCCCCTTCCCTGTCTACCAGACCGAGCGTCCCCCCAGCAAGAGACTTGAGTGCTACACCGAGCCCCCCACTACCAGGATCTTCACCCACAGCTGTGCCCCACACCCTGCACCAGCCCAGGCCTTCGTACATTGGCCCTGGATGGAAAATCGCTGCTGGCCGAGCGGCGACACAACCAGCAACCTGCGACAAGCGACCCACACCTGCCCGGACCTCCATACTCCCGCTCTAGCCAGGGACTCACCAGCGGCTGAGTGGCACCCACCTGGGCCTTCATACTTCTGACTCAGCCAGGGACTCGGGCACTGGGACCCGCGAACCACAACCTGCCCAGACCTCCTTACGCCAGCCCCAGCAAGGGACTTGCCGATGATCTCGCAGCACCACAACCCATGACACAAGCCCACTGGGCCTCTGCTTGCCCTGGCCAGGAACTCTGGGAGCCACACAACCAGCATCCTCCCTATCATACGCTCCCTGTGTCCTCACCAGCCTGCTCGTCTGGCCAGGGACTCTGGGAGCCATGCGCCCTCTGGAACACTCCCTACCACTGGGCGGAGCCCTTCTCCTGGCCAGAGACTGCTGGAGCCTTGAGCTCTCTGTGCCAAAGTCACTGGGCGCAAAGCACTCCCAGAACTGTGCGCACCACCCCCAGACCTGTTGTTGGATCCAGGCATGTCACACACAAGAGCTGCTTCCACAACCAGAACTCCCTAGCTAGAGCAGCCCCAGAGGAACTACACAGGGTCACTCCCTACAAAGATCCAACAACAATAGAGTTATCCCGCTGGGGTCTAATCTTGGAGACACTCCTCCCCAACTCTGAGGACGGCCAGAGGCAACGGTGAAAAACAATCATGAGGCAAAATCAACAGAAAAACTCTGGCAATATGAATAATCAGAGTAGATCAACTCCCCCAAGGATCAATGGAGCAGAAACAACACAAGACCCGAAGCACAAACAAATAGCTGAGATGTCAGAAATTGAATTCAGGATCTGGATAGCAAACAAGATCAAATTAGAATTCCAAAAGTTATCTCAAGAATTCAACAGATTCAAAGTCCAAATTACCAAAGATTTTGACACATTGAGACAAGAAGTTGCATCCCTCAAAGATCTGAGAAACACAGTAGAATCCCTCAGTAACAGAATGGAGCAAGCAGAAGTAAGGATTTCTGACACTGAAGACAAAGCTTTCGAACGCTCCCAAACCCTCAAAGAGAAATGGAAGAGAAATGGAAGGCAAAAACAGACCACTCTCTCAGAGAGCTCTGGGATAATTCAAAGAAAACCAATATTCGTCTTATAGGGATCCCCGAAAGTGACAAACTGGCTTCACAAGGCACAGAGTCTCTTCTCCTTGAGATTATGAAGGAGAACTTTCCAGACATGCCTAGAGATTCTGAAATTCAGATAGCAGACAGTTTCAGAACTCCAGCACGACTCAATCCGAATAAGACATCCCCCAGACACATCGTAATCAATTTCACTAAAGTTAATATGAAGGAGAAAATTCTGAAAGCTGCCAGATGAAAGAAAACCATTACCTACAAGGGGAAGAATATTAGAATAACTGCAGATCTCTCTGCTGAAACC
>CAUYPK010024940.1:0-20831 GCA_963574355.1 Loris lydekkerianus
TGTTTGTTTGTTTGTTTTTGAGATAGAGCCTCAATCTGTCACCTTGGGTAGAGTGCTATGGAATCACAACTCACAGCAACCTCCAACTCCTGGGCTCAAGCGATTCTCCTGCCTCTGCCTCCCAAGTAGCTGGGATTACAGGCAACTGCCACAACGCCTGGCTATTTTTTGGTTGCAACCATCATTGTTGTTTGGAGGGCCTGGACTGGATTTGAACCCGCCAGCTCAGGTGTATGTGGCTGGCGCCTTAGTCGCTTGAGCCACAGGCGCCAAGTCTCTGGAATATTTGGTATACTAAAATGCAGCTAACACTTACTCTACCCGAATGCTGTCATCAAGTTCCACATCTTCTAGAAATTTGTTGGCCACCAACTCCAGAGCATCTGTGGGCCAGGACTGGAACCAATCAATTGTACAGCAATTGATCAGCGAAGGGAACATCCTCAGGCGGTTTCTGAAGGCATCCCCAATTGGACTCATGGCTAATGAAAAGTAGATTTTGTTAATTCTTTTTCTCTAAGGCAGGCAGACCCAAAGGGGCAAGTAGGTATTTCCAAGGGTTTTGGTGGTGTAGGGGGATTCACTTCCTGTGGTACTCCAGGATTGTGATTATGAACAGCTACGATGAGTGACCGAGAAGCTCAGAGGAATCATTGGGTATTTTCACATGACTTTGTGATGAGATCTCAGTGTAGTACAAAAGCCTTCTAACTGGCACCGACACACTCTATAGTCCCTTCCGTGTCCTTTGGGTCACTTACCCAGAGCAGCTTGAGCTCTCTGACCCACTGACTCAGAGACACAGGGAGTCTTACATAGTTATGTATAGAAGTTGCCATGAGGCTATCAGCTCATTTCTAATCTTGTCTCTATCCAACCACAAATTTTGTGTTCTATACCCCAAATTCCATCCCTTGTTTATTTAGATGCAGTGTGGTAGAAGGAAGCATGATGCACAAATGGAAGTGTGAAGAGGTTAGTGTGGCTGAAGAATTGGGGGGAGAAGGGGAACGTTGGTTTGAGATGAAGTGTGGATACAGGGGATAGTCTAGCGAGTGGCCTTATGAGACTACAGGTTAGGAATTTTGGTCTTATCCTACTAAAAAAGAATTTAGGGGGTTAAGTTTTGTGCATATGTATGTGTATGCCTGAACACACAATGATCAAATTTTCAATATATGAAGAAAATCATACTGGGTCAATGGAACAGAAAGGACAAGAGTAAAGATAGAAAAAAACAGAAGGTTGCAAAGGTGAGGTCTGGAGGAAAGATAGCAGCTTAGCTAATGTGAAGGTGATGGAGGCCAAGATAAAAGCGCCAATATAACAGACAGCTCGGAGGTAAAAAATAGATGAGACTTGGTAATGAGAGAAAAGCATTAAACATAATTCCTAGGTTTCTGGATAGACAGGGAATGCCATTAATAGTGATAAGAACAACAGACATTGTTCTGTGCAAGGGTCATATACTAATATGTGCTCTTTCTCTTAGGAGAATTCGGATAACTGTAGAGATTGGTTTAAAACAGTTGCTCAGGTACATTTCAAAACTATTAAGAAAGGAGTATAATTGTGATGGATGTGTTAATCAGTGCAATGTAAGCATTTCACATTGTATATCAAATCAGTACACTGAAGTCCATAAATGCATCAATGTACGCAGTTATGACTTAATAAAAACAAAAAAATTAAAAAATTAAAAAACAAACCCCTCCCCCTAGTTGTTCAGGAGAGTGAGACAAGTTGTTGAAGGAACTCCAGGCCCTGACCCCTACTTGGGCTAACCCTGGGACCACTGCTACAGGATTAGGGTTCTTAGGGTTCTCAGAAGACCCTGAAACACCCCAGGCAAAAAGGGCAAACTGAGTTTGCTTTATCTTACCAAGGACAATGTGAAGGTTCTTTTTCACCTTCTCAATAAAGAAGTTATACATGGAAAGGGGTGTGACATCAATCTTCTCTCCTTCAGCCCTGGCTGCTGTTTGCATCTTCTCCACAATGTCAGCCTTCTCATCAGCAGGGAAGATATTGGGCACATCGCCAGTGTTCAGCAGCATGTTGATGTCCTCCACAAATGACTCATCCTTGATCTGGTTGTCAGCAAAGAGGAAGACGGTGCTCTTGTTGGTCACACCAGCCTGTAGCATGATCTTCTTGAGATCCTCCCGCCAGTCATTGCCAGTGTAGTTCTTAGTGATCTCAATCTGGTAGAGCTCATATGAGTTCATAAATGTGGACAGTTTGGTGGCACTTTGCCGTCCACTGCCCCCAATGCCCACCAGGAGCAAGTGGCCTTTATCTTGCTTCAGGACCCTGCAGATCCTGGAGATGTGCTCAATGGCAAACCTGAACATGACCAAGGACATGGGAGCCTTACTGACATTGTTGAACTCTTCCAGATAGTACTCCATGACTGCTGTGAGCTGTTTCATGTCAGTGATCTCATCATAGATTTTTGGGTCACTTTCTGGCTTGAGATAATCTCCAAAGAAGAGGCTACGAATGTTATCATCGACAATCTTTCCAGTAGGTGACAAGTGGATAAGCACCTGTGAGAAGAATAAGTCTAAGCTGGGCATTCAGCCAGTGGCCCAACCAGGCTGGTAGTAGAAGGGCTGGAGGGATGAACAGGAGATGTGTGTGTTTGCTCTGAGCACATTCTTCAAAGTCATGGTTCATCAATAGTTTTTTTTAAAAAACATAATATGTGGACCTGATGGTTGTAAAAACTATAAGAAAAGGACTTTAAAGAAAGCATGTAAAAGCAACGGTCTATTACTAAGTGGTCAGACTGTAAGGTTCCCAGAAAAGGCAGTTGAAGGATGGCATTATTTTTTTATTTGCTTTTCCTCCACCAAGTAGAGATACAGGCACTACTTGTGGTCTCCACTCTGTGCCTAGAGTAGGTATGTTTTAGATATTAGAACCTGGTGATGCTTTTGCACTTAGAAGAATGGAACATGAAACAGTTTTGAAATCATTCTATGGGAAATCACAGCTTCTTAGCAATGGAGGTAGAACCAGATGGTGCAAATATATAATGTTTTATATATATAAAACAACTGTTTTTATATCAAAATGGAAAAGATAAGATGGAAGACTATAAAAATCTTTCACCTGGGCTTTATAAGGGCCTCAGTCAAACCATGAAAACGTAATGGTTCATTTCTCAACTCAAATTAATTGACCCTAAAATGCATTTTAAATTATTTATAAACAAATAACATCATATATTAAACCACTTTGAATGGATCCACTTCGAGTGGATACAAACTTACAGGTTACTTCAAAAGTGAAGCAAAATTGGAACAAGAAAATATCACCAAATCAAATGACTGGTTGACTCAATATCATTTCCCAAGGTACAGAGAAAAGAGCTGTGGGTCTCCATTGGGGAGGGACCCTGAACTGTGAGATTAATGTGATCAAACACTTGGAACCATTTCTGAGACCACAGATCACAGAATCTGGCTTACCTTTTCTTATTTATTTAAAAAAATTCAGACTAAAATGAGGATACCAAAGATTAGGTAACATTGTTTGTATTTCTAAGGTAAAGTTCAAGTTGTAGTTGAGGCAGCTGAGCCCTTCATTCAGGGAGGGTGCAATGTGTGCATCAGGTGAGAGCCTAACAATCCTCCTCCCTCCCTCTTCTCCCCTCCCCTCACTTGAATATTCTTGTGTTATTCTCTTGTATGGGCATGTAGTTGTTTTTCTATTAGATTTATATTAGTATTGAGTATATTGGATACTTGCTTTTCCATTCTTGTGATACTTTACTAAGAGGAATATATTTCAATTCCATCAGGTAAATACAAAAGATGTAAAGTCATCATATTTTTTATAGTTGAATAGTATTCTGTGGTATACATATACCATAGTTTATTAATTCATTCGTAGGTTGATGGGCACTTGGGTTGCTTCCATGTCTTGGCAATTGTGAATTGATCACCTAACCCCAATGAGAACAGCCCACATCACAAAATCTCAAAGCTGCAAATGTTGGTGTGGATGTGGAGAGAAGGGAGCACTTTTACACTGTTGGTGGGACTGCAACTAATACAGCCTTTATAGAAAGAAGTATGGTGAACCCTCAAAGAGCTAAATGTAGACATTCAATTTGATACTGCGATTCCATGACTAGGAATCTACCCAGAAGAGAAAAGATCATTTTATCACATGGCTTACCTTTTCTACAGTCTGCTTGAAGCAATTGGAGGTGGTTTCCTTCACCATGTTGAAGAAGACTTGTCTGTCTTCTTTGTCAACCAGACGGTCATAGAAGACTCGATAAACCTCATGGATCCAAAGCCGGATAAATTTTTCTACATCCTAAAAATCCAGAGTTAATTACTTGAGTGAAAAGAAGGTGGCATCTGAGGTGGTAGTTCTCTAGTAGTATGTAAATCCTTAGGTGAGGATTAAACAAGCTAATGTTTATAAAATACTTAGCACAATGCCTAGGATAGACTAAATTCTTTTCTTTTCTTTTTTTTTTTTTTTTTGAGACAGAGTCTCAAGCTGTCACTCTGGGTAGAGTGCCATGGCATCACAGCTCACAACAACCTCAAGATTTTCTTGCCTCATTCTCCCAAGTAGCTGAGATTACAGGTGCCCGCCACAACACCCAGCTATTTTTTGGTTGTAGTTGTCGTTGTTGTTTGGCAGGGCTGGGCTGGTTTTGAACTTGCCAGCTCTGGTGTATGTGGCTGGCATCCTAGCTGCTGAGCTACAGGCACCAAGTATGTAGACTAAATTATTAATGAAAGTTAGCTTTTATTACTATGACACAAACCATATAGCTAAAGATATTGATGAATGATCTTGGTAGCAGAAATGATAGCGGCTGACCTGCAGGTGGGTGTGAGGGCAGAGCAGTACCCCTTGGATGACCCGTGAGAAGTCCCTCAGGTTAAAGACGTAATGCGACTTAGAGGGTGTTGGCAAGAAGTTCTCCACTGCAGCTCTATATATTATCTTAGTAGCTTGCACCAGTATCTTTCCATGCCTTGGGAGGAAGGGGAGGGAACACCAATCAAGGAGGAGCCAGAACTGAGAGTACCCAGGCCAATATGCTAGAAGACATAAGAACCGCTTACCTTAAGAATGACACATCGAACCCTTTCCCAAAGTGCCAGTCAACGATGGAACTGAAAATCTTGGTTAAAATGTCATCCTCAAAGGCATTGATAGAAATGATATTCAAATGGCGAGTGAATCGTCCTGGAAAAGATGCACATGTGGGTGCACACACAGTCACACTGCCTAGACCTAGTGACCCTGAATATGGGAGAGTTGGGTTTCCTTCTGCCTTCAAGTTCAAGGGCTGAGCTCTATATGGCAGTCTCTAGCCACATGTGGCTTTTAAGTGAAAATTAATTAACACTAAATGACTTTAATTTCAAATAGTCAAGAGCCACATGTGGCTAGTGGCTGCTGTATTACACAGTAAATATATAGAACATCTCCATGTTGTGGAAATTCTATTAACAGCACTGGTCTAATGCTTAAGATTGGTTTTAAAAGATAAGGGCAACATGTGATCATTGTAAAATAGTCAAACAATTCAGAAATCTTTTGTAGAAAGTTAATATCTCCTTTTTTCACTTACCTCCCACATACCAACTTAATTCTCCCACTGCCCAAGTTAACCATTATTAATTTGGTATTATTATTATTATTATTGCTGATGCCATAAAGTTTACTATAAAACTCCATGGAATTCCCAAATAGCTATTAGAATTATTGGTGAATTTAGCAAGGTCACAGGATTTGGTATTCTTCTATTTATCTATCTAATTCTAGATATATCCATATCTATTTATACCAGTTTTATTGATATCCTAATAATAATTCACACACCACATAGCATCTAATTCATCCATTTAAAGTATATGATTCAATGATTTTTAAGTATATCCAGAATTATGCCACTATTATCACAATTTTAAAACATTTTATCCACTCCAATTTACCCATTAGCAGCCACTTCTCATTTTCTTGTGGTCCTCGACAACTAATAATCTACCTTCTGTCTCCATAGATTTGCCTGTATATTTTTTGAAAGGCATTTTGTTATAAAGTAAAACGCAGATACAAGAAACCATATAAAATGAATGTATACTTTAATGATTCATTTCAAGATTAATATCTTTACTTCTACCATTCAGGTCAAGAAACAGAACTTTGCCAGCCCTCCACAGGAGTTTCTTCACACATGCCATCACCATCAGAGCTCTCTCCTCTCTCCCTCTAAAAGTTATCATCATCCTGACTTTTAAGAGTGATTCCTGCCTTGCATTTCTTTATGGCTTTTGTCACTCAAGTTTCATTCCTAGACACCAGAGTTTAACCCTGCCATTAAAAACTTTTTTATATCTTTAAGTTTCTTTTCAATCTATTGGTTCCCTCCCAATCTTTCTTTTCTCTTTCATTTGTTGATGATGTGGGACGCTTGGCCTGTAGAATTTCCGAAGATAGGATTTTGTTGATTACATACTCATGGTGCAGTTTAACACAAAATTGTAATGTATCCAGAGACTTGATCAGATTCAGGTTCTATCTCTTTGGCCAGACTATAGTGGGTGGTATGTTTTTTCATCAGAACATAACGAGTTTCTCCTTTTATGACATTGGTAACTACTGACACTCGATTGGCTACAGCCATTAATTTATTGGGCATTGCAAAATGGCCCTATTCTGAGTCTCTTTTTCATTTATTAGTTAGACTATTTTTAGAAACAGATTTGATTATACAGTGGTACACTTCATATAAATAAGTCAGGGCAAATGTTTTGATTCTTTCTCATTTAATTTGCTATTATTATTATTTTTGCTGATACCATAAAGTTTACTATAAAACTCCATAGAATTCCCAAATAACTATTACAATTATTGGTGAATTTAGCAAGGTTCCAAGATAATTACTGTATATACTCAGGTATAAGCTGAGTTTTTTCGGCACAAAATTGTGCCAAGTTCGGGTTTTTTGGCACAAATTTTGTGCTTAAAAAACTCGGCTTATACTCGAGTATATACTGTAATTAGTTCCCTAATGTCCTCTGAAGGTGATCAACTAATATTATTATGGATTCAAGGATTTAAATATATTTTGATAAATTTCAATTGGTTGAAATTACTATTATTGTTGAAGCTCAAATTTCCCCATCTTTGACCAGTGAGAGCCTTTTTATATTGATAACCAAGTCCTTGACATGACTTTAGCAGTCTTTGATAGCTTTCTTATATCTGGTATATCAAGAGGTTACAGATGTACTTAATATATTTCTTGCCCAAGACATGCAATCAATCATTTATCTAAGAAGCTCTGGTTTCTTTTAGTGGGGAATTGGATTTCAGGACTACTATCTTGGAGGTAGGAATTCTCATTGTTAATGAGTTGGCCATTAATTCTAGACCTTTTCGGGGGACACCAATAGACATCATGGGTTCAAATTTAGGACTGTAGGGCTTTTCCCTAATCTCTTGAATGTAACATCTTGATCTTTCTTCCACGTGACGACTCCTGGTTCTCAATGACACAAGGATAACATGAATAGAAAATTGCACAATTATTCATTTGTATAATGTCACTTTACATATATAACACTCTCAGATTAAGAATATACTACTACCACCAATTATAATAACTGAAAACAGTTAAAAAAAAATTTTTTTTTTTTTTTGAGACTGAGTCTCACTTTGTCACCCTCGGTAGAGTGCTGTAGTGTCACAGCACTCTCACAGCTCACAGCACCCTCCAACTCTTGGGCTTAAGTGATTCTCTTGCCTCAGCCTCTCAAGTAGCTGAGACTACAGGCATCCCCCCACAATGTCTGCTATTTTTTTTTTTTTGTAATTGTCATTGTTGTTTGGCAGGCCCCGGCTGGGTTTGAACCCGCCAGCTCCCGTGTATGTGGCTGGCGCTCTAGTTGCTGAGCTACAGGCACCAAGCCCAGTTTAAAAATTTTTGTACATGCCATTCTTACCCTCTCCCATTTTCGGTTGTTTGACATCTACATCATTGAATTATGTAGTCTTTACACAAAATAATCTCTTCAATTTAGTATTAGTTTAATAAATAACTATATCTTTAATACTTATCACTAGTTGTTATAATGATCTCCCAATAGTTGTTTTGATTGATTGTCTGAAACTCATTTTCTAGACGATTCCTGAGAACGGGCTTATGGAAATAATAGTCTCTGAGTTCTTGCATGTTGAGAGCACTTTTACTTTTATACTTGGAAATCAGTTTTATTGGCTATAAAATCCTTGACTCTCATCTCATTTCCTTGAGTATCTTAAATATGTTAATCCATTTTTTCCTGGTATCGAGCATTGCTGTTGAAAACTCATGAAGATGCTCTAATTTTTTTTGTTGTTGTTGTCGAGACAGCGTCTTATAATGTTGTCCTCGGTAGTGTGCTGTGGCATCACAGCTCACAGAAACCTCAAACTCTTGGGCTTAAGTGATTCTCCTGCCTCAGCCTCCTAAGTAGCTGGGACTACAGGCCCCTGCCACAAAGCCCTGATATTTTTTGTTGCAGTTGTCATTGTTGTTTAGCTGGCCTGGGCTGGGTTGGAACCCATGAGCCTCCATGTATGTGGCTGACACCGTAATCAGTGTGCTACGGGCGCCAAGCCAAGATGATCTAATTTTATTTGCTAATAAGTCACGTGCTAGTTTTTCCTAGATGCCCAAAATAGTTTTTCTTTTTCTTAAAAGTCCAGTTAGTCACGCCTATAATTTTATCTTAAAAGTCCAGTTAGTCACGCCTATAATTTTAGCACTCTGGGAGGCTAAGGAGGGTGGATTGCCTGAGCTCATGGGTTCCAGACTAGCCTGAGCAAGAGTAAGGCCCTGTCTCTAAAAATAGCCAGGCATTGTGGCCGGTGCCTGTAGTCCTAGCCACTTGGGAGGCTGAGGCAAGAGAATCATTTAAGCCCAAGAGTTTGAGGTTGCTGTGAGCTGTGACGCCACAGCATTCTACTGAGGGTGACAAAGTGAGACTCTGTTTCAAAAAAGAAAAAAAAAAGTCCACTAAGTTTTTATGTCTTAGCAGTGATCATTTTTGAGTCAATCTTCTTAGGTATACAATTTTCTTAGAATTACATACTCTTCCAGTATGAATTAGAAAAAGACTTTTTTCATGAGCATTTGAGTGGATTATGGTTTTTATTGTTTCTTCTGTTTTTTTGATTTTCTTCTTCAGACACTTCTGTTAGTTGTATGCTGGATTTTCTTAGTGTAACTTAAACATTTGTTGCTTGCTCTCAACTCTTTTTAATCCTTCTTTTCATTTCTTTTTGAAATTCTTTCATTGTGTTAATATATGTATCATAAAATTTACCATTCTAAACTTTTTTTTTTTTTGAGACAAAGTCTCAAGCTATCACCCTGGGTAGAGTGCCATGGCATCATAGCTTACAGCAAACTCTTGGGCTCATGTGATCCACTTATCTCAATTTTTGTATTTTTAGTAGAGACAGGGTCTTGCTTTTGCTCAGGCTGGTCTCAAACTTGTAAACTCAAGCAATCCACCCACCTCTGCCTCCCAAAGTGCTAAGATTACAGGTGTAAGCCACCATGCCTGGCCCATTCTAAACATTTTAAAGTATACAGTTCAGTGACATCAAGCACAGTCACTTTTTATTTTTTTTTTTGAGACAGACTCTCATTTTGTCACCCTCAGTAGAGTGCTGTGATGTCACAGCTCACAGCAACCTCAAACTCTTGGGCTTAAGTGATTCTCTTGCCTCAGCCACCCAAGGAGCTGGGACTATAGGTGCCTCCACAATCCCCAGCTAGTTTTAGAGACAAAGTCTTGCTCTGGCTTGGGGTGGTTAAGAACTGGTGAGCTCAAGCAATCCACCCACCTCAACCTCCCAGAGTGCTAGGATTACAAGAGTGAGCTACCGTACCCGGCTACCACATTCACCTTGTTGTATAATCATCACCACCATCCATCTCCAGAATTCTTTCATTTTCCCAAACTGAAATTCATTAAACACTAACTCCCCAATTCCTCTTGCCCCACACCCTTTTAACAGCCATTCTACTTTCTGTCTGTATGAATTTGACTACTTTGAGTACCTCATATAAGTGAAATTATACAATATGTATCCCTTTGTGACTGGCTTATTTCACGTGGCGGCATAAACGTCCCAAAGGTTTATCCATGTCATAACACATGGCTTCACTTAATTTTTATTTTAAAAAATGTCATCCTTTTAATTTCTTTTCCTTTAGACATTGTTGGTTGTGTTTATTCTGTTTTGCATTCCTTACTTTTGGCTTTATTTTCAAAATAACTTTCCTCCTTATTTCTTGAGTTCCAGTTGCTAAATTTTTTAGTTCTGATTTATGTTGTTCTTTCATGTCTTGCATCACCTCGTCAATGTCGTTTAGCTTGTTTCAAAGTAACAGATTACAGTTTTTTAAATATTCTTTTTATTCCTTTGAAGTAGGGGTTTTATTCTGCTTTTTATTCTCTTTATTATTATATTAACTTTTATGAAATGTGTCCCCAATTCTTCCTCCCCCACCCCTCATTTCTGTATGGAAATTAGAAGGAGGCTTGATTCAAATGGCTCTTCTAACTCCGCAAAACTCCCTATTGTCTTGGTTTCTTAAATGTTAAAAGATATAGTGAGTTGCTTTCTAAAATTTCCTGCCTCTGCTCCCATCTCTCACTTTAATTTGGACCATCTCTTTCTTTTATTTCTATTTTCCTTAACCTGTTCAATTTTGATTCAGCTCCCAGCAGCTTCTCTCCAGTGTGCAGTCTTGTCTTCCAGGGGAGACCTGGCTGGGCAGTTTTGCGAAATCACTGGGGCTAAGTTCCTTCATCCTCTTCAGTGTTCACTACAGCTTGATTATACTCAATTGTTACTTGAGTAGGTGAAAGCCCTGCAAACTTCAGTTTTTCTTCTCAGATGGAACTTACCCGTGAACCACCTGATGATTGCTTTGGGGTTCTTCCATTCTCAGGTCTGTTAGATGGCCTGTCACTTCCTTTGCTTTCTTTTGGACAGATGCAGATAATGTGCAGGTTTTGTAGCCATCAGTGATTTGCTCCCACTTATTTGTATTTTGGAATTTGTAAGGAAACCCTGCAAACCAGCCTTGGCTTTGCTATCCAGTTGCTCTGTTTTTATGTGGGAAATTTGGGAAGATGTAAAAAATGTACTGCCTTTGCTGCTGCCATTCTTTCCATATACATATGCTAAAAATTATATACACAATTGTGCATGAACTTTATGGACACCCTGATATATATATTTAAATGTATTTAAATATATATTTATATATTCATATCATATATATTTATATATGAATATATATTATATTTATATAAAATATATAAATATATGTACATATATTTATGTAATATACACTTATAATTTATATGTACTTATCTATTTATATATTAGTATATATACTGATATGTTTATATGTTTATATAAAACTTTTATACTTATATATGTATATATTTGTATATCATATATACTTATATATGTATATCTATATATACTTATATATTTCTATAAACATATTCTTATATATAAATATATATATTTATTAATATATATTTACATATATAGTTGTTATCTATGTATACCATCTACACTTACATATACATACTGACAAATGTAGCTTTTACGCTTTAAAAAAAGTAATAGAATAATACATAATTTTTTTTTTCAGAATAATATTTTATACATTGTTGATCTGGAACTATTGGTGGCTTTGTGAACTTAACCATTTGATTTTATTTTTCCCTAGTCTGTGTCACCCAAACCCAGATCTGTCTGCTGCCAAATCTTCTTCAGCCACCACACAGTATTGCCGTGAGTCTCAGTTTTCCCATTTTGGCCCTGACACCTGGTAGCTGGTAGCTGGGCTGGCAATTATCAGCTAGGCTGTTAGTTCTCTGCTGAATACAATTTCATTAAATATCAACATCAGATGTGATTACTCCATGATTACAATGGAACAAGATAGAAATAAGATTGCTCTGCAACCATGGAAATGACCCCACTTCCTCCCTCTCAGCTAACATGAGTGACTCTGCTTCTTTATCAAGTGTCAGCGCTAACCCCATTTCATTCCTCCTGCTTCCTAGAGAAGTAATTATTAAGATAGCCACTCACAGGATTATCCCCACTTCCTGAAAGTACCCAGTCCAGAACTGAGTCCCCGCTCCCTGAAGCCTTCACCCACATCGCCTTGCTTTCATCAGGCACTCCCTCAGCTTTCTCTGGTGTGCAGACACCCTTGCTGTAGCAAATCAATATACTTAATTTTACTTGGCTACAGATGTGTTCCTGGTGTCATGGGGGTACTGGGCTTCATTACAGGGTCTTCAAAAGATCACATTTGTAACATAGCTTGAAAATTGTTAGTTGATGTGCAAATAGTAGTTAGTACTAATTTTTTTTTTAAAGATAGGGTCTTGCCGTGTTTCTCAGGCTGGTCTCAAACTCCAGGCCTCAACTGATCCTCCCACCTCAGCCTCTGCAGTTGCTGGGATTATAGGCATGAGCCTGCAATGAACACTGGAAACAGATATTCTCTTTCGAATGGTTAGGTTTTAAACAGAGAAAAGTAATATAGCAAGCTCCTCTCCCTTTCACTGGTAAGAGAGGTGTTGAATTTATAGATCCTAGGTACCTGAGATCTCATTGTATCTAAAGCCAAGGCAAAGGCATCTCTAGACTCTACACTTGAAGAGGAAGGTAATCTTTTGGGTACCCTAGAGACCTTATCCATTTTCCTCATTTTACAAACACCAGGGAGGAGAGACTTGTCCAAGTTCATAGAACCCAAGTCTGGAAATGGTATGAAGATTCTTAATCTTACTCTTTATGGGAATAAAAGTAAAAATTCCTATGCACCTAGATGGATCAAGTTGTACCTGGAGCAAGATACACTCCTGAACTGTTAAATGATAGGGGGAAAACCCTATAAACTTATTTGCTACTATTATTATTATTATTTATTTTGCTTAGGCCACTTTGGGTTAGATTTTCTGTCTCTATCAACTTGAAGAATTGTAACAAATACAACAGGTGACTGTGTCACGCACCGGTAATTGGGGACCTCTGATCTAGTCACCCTCCTGGAATACACTGAACTCTCCTTTTCATAAGAGACTTCTGTTTGTCTAGGGCCAGCCCAAAGACTCCTCACATTCTCTCTTTATATTCTCATTCTTTTTTACTCAACTTCCAACATCAGTTCTGGAGTCTAAATATACTTTTGCTCCACACTCCATTAGGACAGGGTGCGCTGCACCAACTCTTCTTTCATGGAGATGGCCCAGCTGTGCTGGGGGTGGCAGGAAAGAGGAACAAGCTCTTTCCTTCACATACCAGTAATGTCATTCCTTCCTCCTCCAGGGGGGCCCATAGCTGTCACAAGCAGCACATCCACTATGTCGAGCCTGTTTGTGTCTTTCTTGTCAAACCAGTAACCATGGTCAATCCATTGCCTTAGGAGCTCAATGGGGGGCTGGGCCCCATACACCTCTTTGGCTGGCATGTTGAGGTCATCTGGGGAAAGAAGCCACAGTCACATGTTATAAATCCACGGCATCCTCTGCTCTCATAGGCAATAAGAGGTGACAGTTGCTTTTGTGGGGGAGTCTGTGCCCAGTCATCCCATTTCACACTCCAGGCAGGGCCCAGTCAGTGGACATCTGTCCAGATGGGAGATGAGACCTCCCTCTGTCTTGCTGAGACCTCTGCTCATTGTGACTATAAGGAGGCATGGTTTGCCATCAACAAATGGGCATTTAACTTTTTCCCATTTCTCTCAACCAAAATGCATATGTATTGATTGTCTGCTATATACTAGATGTTTTGTTAAGTGCTGGGGATATGAGGGTGAGGAAGACAGTCAAGCTACCAGCCAATAGAATACATAATTTGACCAGAAGGTAACAGTTAAACTCTAGTGGGAGTAAGGCTTTGATCTGGAATTTTTTTTTTTTTTTAATAGAGACAGAGTCTCACTTTATGGCCCTTTGGTAGAGTGCCGTGGCATCACACAGCTCACAGCAACCTCCAGCTCATGGACTTAAGCTATTCTCTTGCCTCAGCCTCCCAAGTAGCTGGGACTACTGGCGCCCGCCACAACACCCGGCTATTTTTTTGTAGCAGTTTGCCCAGGGCTGGGTTTGAAGCCACCACCCTCAGCATATGGGGCCGGCGCCCTACTCACTGAGCCACAGGCGCCGTCCTGATCTGGGATTTTTGATGAGCAAAACAAAAATAGTAAAAATAGGCTATGACTTCCTTGAAGGCAAGGACTAATATCCCCCAGTCTTGGCACATAGGAGGCACTCAACAAAATGGAGGCTCTCTCAGTTTTTCTTCGATAAATGTTGTTTGAGTGCTCAGTTTGTGGTAGGTGACATTTTAGGAACTTTTTTTTTTTTTTTTGGAGACAGTCTTATTATGTCGCCCTCAGCAGAGTGCTGTGGCATCACAGCTCACAGCAACCTCAAACTCTTGGGCTTAAGCAATTCTCTTGCCTCAACCTCCCAAGTAGCTGGGACTACCAGCCCCAGCCACAGCGCCTGGCTATTTTTTGGTTGTAGTTGTCTTTGTTGTTTGGCAAACCTGGGCTGGGTTTGTGCCTGGCGCTCTAGCTGCTGTGCTACAGATGCTGAGCCAACATTTTAGGAACTTTACACACTTTATATTATCTAGTCCAATAATGGCCTTATAAGGAAGATAGTATTGCCTGTATGTTAAAAGTACAGAACTGAGGGTAGAGAGGTTAAGTCACGATAAACCACGGATTAAAAAGGAAGGAAGGAGAAAAGGAGGGGAGGGAAAGAATACTAAACTGTATTAACTGGAAATGTTTTGTGTCCCAGCGAGAGGAGAAGGAATGTACAGAAGTGCTAGAAAGGGAAGCTCTGGTTTGCTGCAGCTTGGGGTGAAAGAGCCTGGTTTTGTTTCAACCCGAGCCAATGTCTTACCCACAAACACCACTGCTTTCTTTCCTATGGGAGGCCCAAAAAGGCCCTTCCGCCTTCGATCCAGCTTGGACATGATGATATCTTGGGTCTGATTGGCTGAGGTTCTTGCAGAGAAATTGATGCAGTTGGGGAGATAGGTATTTTTTGGCAGGCGGAGAAGGAAATTGTTGGTGATAGCCGATTTGCCAGTGCCTGTGGGCCCCACAAACAGCACTGGAATCTCATGGTTCAGGTAGATTTTTAAGAAGAAGGACTGGCGGGCTGTCTCCATTGTGGGGATGATGAGTTCTGAGATCTATGCCACAAAGACATGGGAGAGTCTTGGTTTTGGCCCCAGGAAATTGGATCTTGGTATTCAAGAGACCTGGGTTTAAATTCTAACTTCATTTCTTATTATCTTTGGGTCCCTGAATGAGCATTCAACCTCTTCAGGGACCTCAGTTTCTTCATCTGTGAAATAGGAATAATAATGATGCCTAATTCACAGAGCTGGTTTGAGGCTTAAATTAGACTTCACATGTAAAGTTAGGCATTACTGTCTATATTTTGTGGGTGAGCCAACAGAGGTCCACAACCTTTTGGCAGCTTGCCCAATTAACACAGCAAATAAGTGAAAATGATGAGATTTGAATCCCAGTTTGTCAGATTCCAGAGTCTACAGTCTTAACTACTCAACTATTACATTATAAACAACAATTAGAGTAAGAATTGGTCCATAGCTGCTGTCTTCTGAGACCATGCTCTGAGCCAACCTGTCTGCCTTGTCCGAGGCAAGGTCCACCTCCCATATGCCATTGATACTGCCTAGCTAAGAGGTTTAAGTAGGACCCTGAGGCCCCTGTTCCCTGTACTTGTCTCTGATCTGCTTTTCTCAATACTCGGATCCTTGATTCTAAGACCCAGCAGCCCCCATATAGTCCCTTGCCTTTTCAAATATGGGGACTGCACAGATTCTTCTTGGTATTCAGGTCTCAGATGGACTCTGAGGGCTTGGTGTTGGGCTCCTGGAATCCCTATAACTTTTAATAGAACACCTTATCTTTGCTTGACTTCTCTGAGCTTGATCTCTATCATTAGCCATTTAGCTACATTTGTTCCCTCCATGGGGGGAGGGGATGATATCATATGCCAAAGTCTCCTTGTATGTCTAAGCTGAATGGGACCAGTGAGAGAAATTGAGGCCACTGTGCTGAACAACACCAGGGAATATCACTCACGCTGTGGTTCACGTAAATGGTGCCCCTTAAAGCAAAACTAGACCACATCCAACTAGTGTCACCTGGGTCTGTGCAGCATGGCGGCCCTATGTATACTGGTATAAAAAAGAGTGACTTCTTTCTATAATAATTTAAATCAAAGGAAAATGATCAGATGAGACAAGGAAATTAAGTGGAAAAGAAGAGAATTAGCAGGTATTGAGTTATGGATGCTTTGCTTGCATTTCCTGCTGAAATCTTCCCAGTACCACTCTTCGGCAGATGTATAATATTACAGGTGAAACAACTAAATAAAAAAAAAAAAAAACTGGCTAATTTATCTAAAACCACAGAGCCAGTAAGTCATGTTAAATGAGGAACCAGGTCCACGATACCTATTTTGCTACCAAGATTGGGAATTTAAAGCAAGTTGGGTTTCATAGATTTTGATTTTCAGGAACTAGACCAGTTGTTTGACAAGGGAAAATTTCCCAGCAGGACTGATAATATGTTCTGCATTGGATTCTTCAATGTGTATTAATTTAGCAAGATTTCAAATCTCTGGAGTTCAAGTAAATAAGCTCTTAAGGAGAATTAACGTTTAAGAGCTCATGCTGGGTTTTTCTTTATAACTCTCAGTCCCCCACGTGTGTTCTGAAGTCAGGTTGCATTCACCCTGCTTACTACATCCTTACCATAGATACAGTTGGTGTCTGACTCATTGGCTGACTTGGTTGTCAATAGCTTCACTTCCCATCCACTGTCTGCCAGAGCTTAAATGACTGGCCATCACGCCAGAAAGATAAATTATGTCCACTAGATTCTACTAACAGGGGCATAAAAGTGCTTATCTGAAAATATTATCTACAAGGACTAAAATGTGTCAGAGTTGCAGGTAAATCATCTGTTAACCAGGAAACTTATTAAATCAGAAACCATTTTTATGAAAATTCTGATCAAGGAAATTTTTCTCTGAGGATTTTAAAAACACTTTTTTGCTGAGATGACTGAGGGGTGAACTGATGACCAGCTGGATGATAATAATCAGAATAGAAACACACATTGATCCAGCCCCTTGTATGTGCCATGTGCTCATGTATACCACTTTCAATCTTTGCAATCATCCTTTAAATGCTTTTTAAAAAAGATTTGGTTAAGTAAACTGAGGCACAGTGGGCGAAGGCTGAGTAAGGAAGTTGGGTCTCTTTGATTCTAAAGCCCATGCTTTTGAAAGTTCATTCAGCTCATGTTTGAATCTTTTTCTAAAGAAAGCTCTTCAAAATGTTCACAAAGAACTGTTAATTCCTCCATCTGGAGAATATTTGGGTCATTCCAGAAACCACAGTTCTGTGGACAATGCTTCTCTTTTTACCTTTGCACCAGCTGGAATATTTTCCTCCTCTTTGGTGATGTACTCCGTCCATATGTCCCAATGTCCACCACCTTGTTTGACAAAGTAAAAATCATAGATGCTTCCTGGACTCAAAGAAACAAAACAAGTCATCAGCACACCAAAGGTTTACGTTTCATATTTGGGGTATTTAATTACCTTAGCTATAGGCCTCTGAAAATGTATAACTACCAATACTGGCATTGCTGTGATGAAACTTACATATTGCCGGTAACTGTGTAACCTGAAACAACACTTTCTAAAGAAAGTGACTTTATTATTTGTATAAAAACTATAGCTGTTAATTGTAAATTTTTTTTTTTTTTACACAGAATCTTGCTCTGTCATCTGGGCTAGAGTGTCATGGCCGCAGCCTAGCTGACAGCAACCTCAGATTCCTGGGCTCAAGTAATCCTCCTGCTTCACTCTCCCATGGTAGGGGACTACCGGCACCCACCACTATGCCCAGCTAATCTTTCTAGTTTTAGTGGAGATGGGGTCTCGCTTTGCCCAGATTGGTCTCAAACTCCTGAGCTCAAGTAATCCTCCCAGTTCAGCCTCCCAAAGTATTAGGATTATAGGTATGAACCACTGGAGTTGGCTTATTAAATGTGGCTCAGTGTGTAGGGTGCCAGCCCCATATACCGAGGGTGGTGAATTCGAACCTGGACCCAGCGAAACTGCAACAAAAAATAGCTGGGCATTGTTGTGGGTGCCTATAGTCCTAGCTACTTGGGAGGCTGAGGCAAGAGAATTGCCTAAGCCCAGGAGTTGGAGGTTGCTGTGAGCTGTGATGCCACAGCTCTACCAAGGGCGATAAAGTAAGACTTTGTCTCTAAAAAAATATATATATTTTTTAATAATGTAAACAGCAAGTGTTAAAATAGAATAAAAAGAGGCAATAAATCACTCCAGATCCCAATTCAAAAATAACTTTATGGCAATCCCTCCAGCTCCACACAAACATACTGACGATAGCAAAATAGAGAAAGGATTTTGTAAGAATGAGATCATCCAACATATACTATTTTTAAATAAAGGTGTTAAATTTAGTTTAACTTACATCTGGTAAAAGAAAAGGAGACTAAAGTGAAACTGAGAGACCTGTTGATTTTCAGATACATCTTTATTCACTACAGGAGATCTGGTTCCTAAAAAAATAATTTTCCTTAAAAATTATTCACTTTTTCCTATTTTATTCACTACAAAAGATACCGGTTTTCTTAAAAAAAAAAAAGGCCATTAAAGGGTTAAAGTCATTATGCTTTAAAAAAATCTCTTAATCCAATTTTGTTGTTGCATTTTAACTTTTCATTGTGAAAAAATTTAAAAATACATGAAAGTAAGAAGAATAGTATAACAAACCGTCATGTACCTATGATCCAGCTTCTACAATTATCAATATTTTGTAATTCCTGTCTTATCCTTTTGCCCACCACCAACCACCACCACATTCATTTTTCTTCTTCCTTCTTCCCTCTTTTCTTTTTCTCTCTCCCTTTCCATCCTTCCTTTTTCCTCTTCCTTTTTTCTCCCTCTTCTCTCCTACTTCCCCCCCCCCCCATCTTTTTTTTGGTCTGGAATATTTTAAAGCAAATTCAGATGTCACACATTTTATTAGTAAATACACGTGATTCAATCTTAAACCAATGTCGTGAACACCTTTATAAACTATGAGATGATGAACTCTCACTCTTCCCTCCACCTTCACCCCCCATCCCCCGGCTCTTTCAGTCATTGACGATGTTATATAACCTTTACTTTGTCAGGATTTATTACATTCCTACTTTGTTCTGCAACTGTAATTCTCCTATTCCTCTTACGTCTATATCTAAATAGATTAAATGCTCAGACCCAGGTCTTTTAACACTGACCATTTAAGATCTCTTTGTTTTGATTCATCTCTTAATTGGTCAATTTCATTTTCTTTTCAAGAAGGGGCTTACAGGTGCCATCTCTCCATTCTTGCATGTTTTGAGAATATCTATCAGCCTACTGCTCTTTTCTTTCTTTTTCTTTTTTCTTTTTTTTAAAAAGTGACTTTGTTAAGAGTAATAGACTTATGGCACATTTTTTTCCCCTCTGATGTTCTATTCTGTTTTCTTGCATCTTAAGTTGCTGTGCCCAGCAGATATTTACTATCTAGTTGTCTGATGAAATCTCTTTTATCCCCAAATTCCTATATTAATTTATTTATTTTGAGACAGAGTCTTACTCTGTTGTCCTCAGTTGAGTGCTGTGGCATCAAAGCTCACAGCAACCTCAAACTCTTGGGCTCAAGCGATTATCTTGCCTCAGCCTCCCAAGTAGCTGGGACTACTTTTTTTTTAAAAAAGAAAACCCTCCACAATGCTGGGCTTTTCTTTTTTTTAGAGACAGGGTCTTGCTCTGGCTCAGGCTGGTCTTGAACTTCTGAGCTCAGGCAATTCACCTGCCTTGGCCTTCCAGAGTGCTAGGATTACAGGCATGAGCCACCGTGATTTATTCAGGTTTCATCTTTTGGTCACTTATTCTGTATCAGTTTTTTTTTTTTTTTTCAAGGTACAAGAAATTTTATTTGCCATTAACAAAATAGAACTACCCAGGTAGTATAAAGCACATCCTTATTTTCCCTCAAAAATCTGGGCAAAAAGTGCTCATTATACACAGAAAAGTATGACACATATTAGAGGTATGTTGTAGTATATGCTGGAGGTATGGAAGGCATCTTATTGGAGCATCAATTTTACACAAAAATTTAGGAGGGAAAACTTTATGTATATATATATATATATATTTTTTTTTTATTATAGATAAAAATATGCACCATAGATGTGGCCCAACCCATCACCCTCCCTCCACCCAAACCTCCCCCCTCCCTTCCCCTTCCTTGGTCCTTTCCTTATAGTCTTGTGGTATAGGTGGGTTATAGCCTTCATGTGAAAGCTACAGTTTACCTTCATAGTAGGGCTGAGTACATTGGATACTTTTTCTTCCATTCCTGGGATACTTTGCTAAGGAGAATATGTTCCAGCTCCATCCATGTAAACATGAAAGAGGTAAAATCTCCATCTTTCTTTAAGGCTGCATATTATTCCATGGTATACATGTACCACAATTTGCTACTCCATTCGTGGGTCGATGGGCACTTGGGCGTCTTCCATGACTTAGCAATTATGAATTGGCCTGCAATAAACATTCTGGTACAGATATCTTTGTTATATTGTGACTTTTGGTCTTCTGGGTATAAACCTAGAAGAGGAATTATAGGAT
>CAUYPK010024942.1:0-19382 GCA_963574355.1 Loris lydekkerianus
ATTTCTTCAAGTGTTTCTCTTGCACTTTCTCCAAGAATCTTTATAGTTTCATGTCTTACATCTTTTATCCAGTTAAAGTCAATTTTTGTTAATGGTGAAAGGTGTGGGTCCAGTTTCAGTCTTCTATAAGTCGCCAGCCAATTCTCCCAGCACCATTTGTTAAATAGGGAATCTTTCCCCCAATTTATATTTTTGATAGGCTTATCAAAGATCAAATGATGATAAGTGTCTGGGTTTATCTCTTGGTTCTCAATTCTGTTCCATACATCTACCTCTCTATTTTCGTGCCAATACTATGCTGTTTTGATCACTATAGATTTATAGTATAGTTTAAAATCTGGTAGCATGATTCCTCTTGATTTGTTTTTATTTCTGAGTAATGTCTTGGCTATTCGAGGTTTTTTCTGGTTCCATATAAAAAAGAAGACATTTTAACAATGTTGATTCTTCCTAGCCATGAGCATGGTATGTTTTTCCATTTGTTAACATCTTCAGCTATTTCTTTTGTCAGAGTTTCATAATTCTCTTTATAGAGATCTTTCACATCCTTTGTTAGGTAAATTCCCAAATATTTCATCTTCTTTGGCACAACTGTAAAGGGAATAGAGTTCTTGACTCTTTTTTTCAGCTTGACTATTATTGGTACATATAAAACTAGTGATTTGTGAGTATTGATTTTATACCCTGAGATGCTACTGTATTCCTTGATCACTTCCAAGAGTTTTGTGGTTGAGTCTCTGGGGTTTTCCTGTTATAAAATTATATCATCTGTGAAGAGTGAAAGTTTGATCTCCTCTGACCCCAATTGTATGCCCTTGATTGCCTTTTCTTGCCTGATTGTGATGGCTAAGACTTCCATTATAATGCTAAAAGGCAGTGGAGACAATAGGCAACCTTGCCTGATTCCTGATCTGAGTGGAAATTTTTTCAATTTTATTTCATTCAATATGATGTTGTCTGTGGGTTTGCTGTAGATGGCCTCTATCAGTTTAAGAAAAGTCCCTTCTATACTTATTTTCTTAAGTGTTCTGATCATGAAAGGATGCTGGAAAATTTCAAAAGCTTTTTCTGCGTCTATTGAGAAAATTGTATGGTCTCTGTTTTTAGTTTGTTTATGTGATGTATTATATTTATAGATTTACGTATATTGAACCAACCTTGACACCCTGGGATAAAACCCACTTGGTCATGGTGTATAATTCGTTTGATGTGTTGCTGGATTCTGTTTGCTGGGATCTTATTGAATATTTTTGTATCTATGTTCATTAAAGATATTGGTCTATAGTTTTCTTTTCTTGTTGGGTCTTTTCCTGGTTTGGGGATCAGGATGATATTTGCTTCATAGAATGTGTTGGGAAATATTCCTTCTTTTTCGATGTTTTGGAAAAGGTTGAGTAATATATGTACTAGTTCCTCTTTAAAGGTTTGATAGAATTCTGATGTGAAACCATCTGGTCCCAGACTCTTCTTTTTTGGGAGATTTCATATAGTTGATTCTATTTCAGTACTTGATATAGGTCTGTTCAGCATTTCCAATTCTTTCTGATTGAGTCTAGGAAGTTGGTGTGCTTCCAAGTATTGGTCAATTTCTTTTAGATTTTCATATTTCTCAGAATAAAGTTTTTTTGGAGTATTCATTAAGGATTTTTTGAATTTCTGAGGTATCTGTTGTTATTTTGCCTTTGTCATTTCTGATTGATGATATTAGGGATTTTAATTTTCTATTTTTGGTTAGGTTGACTAAAGCTTTATTGATTTTTGTTGAATTTTTCAAAAAACTAACTTTTTAATTCATTGATCTTTTGAATAATTCTTTTGTTTTCAATTTTATTTAATTATGCTCTATTTTTAGTTATCTCTTTTCTTCTGCTGGATTTGGGGTTGGAATGTTCTTCTTTTTCCAGTTGCTTGAGATGTCCCTTTAAGTTATTGACTTCCTCTCTTTTCATTCTGTTGAGGAAGGCTTGCATTGCTATAAATTTCCCCCTTAGGACTACCTTTGCAGTATCCCACAGGTTCTGATAATTCATGTCTTCATTATTGTTTTGTTTCAAAAATTTGGCAATTTCATTCTTAATCTCATCTATGACACAGCTATTATTCAGCATAAGGTTATTTAGTTTCCATGTCTTTGTATGAGTACATAGGTTCCTGTTATTGGTGAGTTCAACTTTTGTTGCTTGATGATCGAGAAAATACAAGGAATAAATTCTATACTTTTAAATTTGCTAAGGTTAGACTTGTGACCTAATATGTGATCAATTTTGGAGGATGTCCATGGGCTGGTGAAAAAAAATGTGTATTCAGTTTTGTTAGGATGAAATGTTCTGTACATGTCTATTAAATTCAATTGTTGTATGTTGAAGTTTAAGTCCAAAATTTCTTTTCTTAGTTTCTTATTGGAGGATCTATCCAATGTTACTATTACGGTGCTGGAAGATATTAAATTGCTCGTGTCTGTTACAGTCGTCCTTATAAATTGAGGAGCATTCTGGTTGGGCGCATAAATGTTAATAATTGACATCTCATTAAGTTGAGTGTTTCCCTTAACAAATATGAAGTGACCATCCTTGTCTTTCCTTACTTTTGTTGGTTTAAACCCTAGTGTTTCTGCAAATAAAATTGCCACCCCTGCTTTTTTCTGATTTGTTTGCCTGGATTAAAGATGCCCATCCCTTCACTCTGAGTCTATATTTATCCTTTAAGGTAAGATGAGATTCTTGTATGCAGCAGATATCTGGTCTGAGTTTTTGTATCCAGTCTGCCAACCTGTGCCTCTTAAGAGGACAGTTTAAGCCATTCACAATAATTGAGAGCATTGATAAGCCTGGTAGTATTTTGGGTGTCAAGTTTTTCAAAAGTCCAGTGGACATTTTTAATCTTTTCACCACTGTGGAAATTGGGTTTTGGTCAAGAATTTCAGAGTGAGTTTACTTTGATGGTAGAGCATTGTGCTGGTCATTATGGAAAATGCATCTTAGAATATCCTGAAGAGCTGGTTTGGTTATGGCAAATTTCTTTGGTGATTTTGTCTTTGAATTCATTGAATTCTTGAGACAACTTTTGAATTGCTCCTTGAGTTTCTAATTACATCTTTACCTCCATTTCTGTTAATCTTATTTGCAATCCAAATTCTGAATTTGATTTCTGATATCTCAGCCATTTGTTTATGAATGGGATCTTCTGTTGTGTCTCTTTTGTTATGCCTGGGGCAGTTGATCTACTCTGATTATTCATGTTGCCAGTGTTTTTCTGCTGATTCCATCCCATGATTATTTTTCACCATTTGGCTAGAGAAGCTGGCAAGGTGAAATTGAATTGAGGGCTCCAGGAGTTGTAATTAACCAGACCTTTACCAAAGAACTGGGACTGGTGAATTGTGGCTTTTCCCTTAGAGCTTTACAAAGGTTCTATTCAGAACTACTGCCTGAAACTCTGGGTACCTGCTTGGTGTGGTGGGGCTAAATGGCACTGACCTGTATTCAGCTAGTCTCTGTCCAATCCTAGTAAATCAGTGGCTTTGGGCTGAAATCTCAGCAGTGGAGCTATATAAGCAACTAAGACACCCCCCCCCCCCAGGCAACAACACAACCAGGGTACAACCTTGGTGGATCTCTGGGTGATCGGCCCAGGTCAAGAGTTCCAAACCAATTGTCCTGGTGACACAAACACCAATCAGGTGGGAGAGTTCAAAAGGTCTTCAGCATGTAGACAGCAGGGGGCCATTGGCAGGTCAATTTGACCCTAGTGGGAGGGACCGTGGAGCTGCCACTGTTGGGGGTGGTGCTACTGGTCTGGGGTACTGCTTTGTGCAGGTTGCAGGAACCAGCAGGGAGCTGGAGGGTGTTGCCACTGGCTGCAGGGGCTATAGGAGCTGGGTGGAGAACTGGAGGGTAGAACCACTGACCCCTGGCCCAAGGCCACAGGAACTGGGTGGGAAGCTAGAGGGCAACATCACCAACCTTGGAGGGCCTCAGGGGTCACAGGAGCTGGGCAGGATCAGGTCTCAGGAGCAGGGTGGGGAGCTGAAGGGTGGAGTCACCAGCTGCAGGTTGCAGGAGCCAGATGGGGAACAAGAGGGTGGAGTCACTGGCTGTGGGCCCTATGGGTTGAAGGAGCCAGGTGGGAGTCATTGGCCACAGGCCATGGGTTGCAGGGGCTGGGCAGGAATTGCCGGCAGTGGGCTGCGGGTCTCAGGAGTTGGGTGAGAGTCACTGCCTGGGCTGCAGATCACAAGAGCGTGGTGGGGGGGGGGGGAGGAGGAGAGCTAAGCTGCCCACCATGAGCTGCTGAGGCAGGGAGCTGGTGGGCCACAGTGCCTGGTGGTTGGTAGCGCAGGATCTGAGCTATGCTCTTTCCAACATGGGGCAAGTGTCTCTCTCCTTCTGACTCCCCACCTCTATTAAAGTTATAGTTTCAGCACAACTGTCCCACACATCATGAGGTGTCCCACACTAGCAAAAATCTGCCAAATGCTCTGAATTTTTCAGACTGCCAGGAGAGTAGGGAGGGGTGGATTGGGAGTTCAGGAAGGTAGAGAGAATATTAGATCAACTTTTGGCCCAGGCAAGAGACTGCCTGGGCTTACAGTGGTATCTCTCTGTGGAGGGTGTCCTGGCCCTCAGTTGTTCTCTCCCCTTTGGTGAAACAAAAGTCCTCTGTTTTCTACTTGCCTCAAGCCACTCTCCTGGAGTGGGGGAGGGGAAGGGTTCCCATCCTCTTTGGGGTGAGTTTTGTACCTGAAATTTGTTTCCTTGGAGTCCCAGCTTGTTGCAGCAGAGGTGATGTGAACCTATCAATTCTTTCTCTCAGCTCAGCTCCTGATCTTCCACTTCATTGGGTTATTTCTGGCCATTATTTCTCCCTCTGGATAGGAGCCTCTGCCGAAAGCTGGCTTCAGTCAGACATCTTGCCTCCCTCTACCCAGCAGCATCTATTTAATTTCAACCTTGTCCATTCTAAGCAGAGGACACAACTAACAAAAGGCAAGTTCTTTTGCCATTTAGTGTTCCCCTTTCCCTTCCCTTTCCTGTCCTTATAGTTGGAAGGTCACAATAGTCTTTCTTCTATAATTTCTTAGCTTTGTTTCTTTTATGCTCCTAAAAGCTTGTCAAATACCCCTTCTCAGGATTTATTCTTGTTTTTGATTCTTTGATGCTTTTCAAGAAATCCTGCATCCTTGACATAAGTCTTATAATAGTGTTTCTGTAACATTATAAGGGCATCTTTAAGGCATGTTTATTTGTGTAAGCAACTAGGTTCCCTCAGTGGGACCAGGTGAGAAAATGGTGTCACAGCAAGAAGCCTACATTGTGCTTGTTAAGTACTGGGAATGACCAGTAATGTGCAATCAGGGAGATCTGAGACTAAGCAAGAGTGCAGCTGTTTTGGACACATCCCTATTCTGTTAATTCAGCTATACATTGTGATAACTACTATACATTCTTAATAGTAACCTGCAGGTGATCAAATAATACCTCTTTTTTAAAATTAATTTATTTTTATTGTTAAATCATAGCTGTGTACATTAGTGCAATCAAGGGGTACAATGTGCTGCTTTCATATACAATCTGAAGTATTCTCATCAAACTGTTCAGCATAGCTTTCATGGCATTTTCTTAGCAAATAATGCCTCTTAATCATGATAGTGTAGAAGGATGTTATAGGAGCAACAGTTATAAAATGCCATGTACTATCCAAGTAACCAAAGAATCAGGGTTAAGAAAATAGCACAGCCAAGTAAAGTCACCTTTTCTGTGCCTTTTATTTAAGTGTTGGTTTCTTCCCAGACCACTAGGAAAATGCCTATTGTACATTCTGAGCACTGCATCTGATTTCCCTTTTCCAAGTAGTACAAATCTGGAGAGATGAAGTAGAGAAAATAGCATAACACTTCTGAATAGCACAAGGATGTGGATCAGGGAGCATTGCCACATTTACATTTGCATTTGCCACATTTACAATGAAATGCACTACATGGAGAGGGAATTCTACCTAAATTCATCAGGTAGATAGGAGGGTTGGTGGAGGTGAAACAGATCAGGTCACATAAGTTCTCTTGTTGTAGGATTTATTGTCTAAAAAAATCTTCTGGGCCAGGTGCAATGGCTCACATCTGTAATGCTAGCACTCTGGGAGGCTGAGACTGGAAGTTTGCTTGAGCACAGGAGTTCCAGACTAGCCTCACCAAGAGTGAGACTCCATCTCTAAAAAAATAGCCAGCTGTTGTGGTGGGTGCCTGTAGTCCCAGCTACTCGGGAGGCTGAATCAAGAGGATCACTTGAGCTCAGGGGTTTAAGGTTGTTGTGAGTATGACGCCCCAGCACTGTACTCAGAGTACAGTGTGTGCGATTCTGTCTCACAGAGTGAAATTCTGTCTCAAAAAAAAGTTCTTCTAGGTCCAGGCATGGGGGCTTATGCCTGTAATCCTAGCACTCTGGGAGGGCAAGGTGGGTGGATTGCTTGAGCTCAGGAGTTCCAGACCAGCATGAGTGAGACCCTATCTCTACTAAAAATAAAAAAAAAACTATCCAGGAGAAGTAGAACATGCTGTAGTTTCAGCTACTTGGGAGGCTGAGGCAAGAAGATTGCTTAGGCCTAAGAGTGTGACTGCTGTGAACTATGATGACCTCATGACACTCTACCCAGGGTTACAGAGTGAGACTCTGTCTCCAAAAAGGAAAAAATCTTCTGGTCTGACCATGGCATTTCATGCTTGTAATCCTAGCACTTTGGGAGGCTGAGGCAGAAGGATTACTTGAGGCCAGGAGTTTTGAGACCCGTCTGAACAGTGTACCAAGAGGTCATTAAAAAAAAAAAAAAAATAGCAGGCATGCTGACTCTATCTGTTGTCTAGCTACTTGGGAGGCTGAAGTAGGAGGAATACTCAGCAGTTTGATGCTACAATGAGCTATGAAGATGCCACTGCACTCTATCCTACGTGACAGAGGAAGACCTTGTCTCTGGAGGAAAAATATTTTCTGGCTGTTATTTTGAGATTATACTGTTGCTGGGGATAGGACATAAGCGAGATATTACAATTAAAGCTAGAGATGATGTGGCTTGGACTAGATTTCATATCAATTGAATTGCTGACCCCAGTGCCTAGTTCACCCTTCAAAACAATTTTGGAATTCTTTTTCTGGAATGACCATAAGAGCTGTCATCATATTACCCTTGATTTCCTGAATGTCATCAAAATGTCTTCCTTTCAGTACTTCCTTTATCTTTGGGTAAAGCAAAAAGTCATTGGGGGCCGGATCAGATCAGGAGGGTATTCCAGAAGTTATTTACTGGCTAAAAACTCCTTCATAGAGAGTAGTGTGTGAGCTGGTGCATTGTCATGATGCAAGAGCCATGAGTTATTGGTGGAACATTTAGGTTGCTTTCCTCTTTTTTTTTTTTTTTTTAATAGGACCTTCAGACATTTCCACATTTTGTTTTCATCTAACTTTTTTGTGCAGACTTTTCAGTACTTCCAAACAGTAAACTTGGTTAACTGTTTGCCTGGTTGGTACAAATTCATAATGAATATAGTGACATTGTTTTGACTCTTGATTTAGACTTACAGAATATTTTTGGTCAGGGAGAATTGGCTGACTTCCATTGTACACTTTGACATTTTTTCCTAGGGTCATATTGATACACCCATGTTTTATCACCAGTGATGACATGGCCCACACAATACTTTGCCTTCCAAAAGGTCTTGGCAAACTTCAATTCTCCTTTGCTTTTGTTCACTGATGAGCTCCTTTGGGACAATTTTTGCACATATCTTTCTCATGCCAAGATTTTCAGTTAAGGTTTTCCTAACTGTTGTCTATCAATGTTTACTTGGTCTGCTTTGCTTCTCACAGTCAGCTGATGATTTTGACACACAATTCAATGAAGTTTTACAACGTTTTCATCAGTTCAGCTTGTTATTGGTCACCCTAAATGATGCTTTCTCTCCCTTCAGAAAAATGTTTAATCCATTTACGTACTGCCAATTTCTTCATGGCATTAGCCACATAAACTTGGACTAACATGATCCTGATTTCACTTCCACTCTTTCCAAGTTTAACAGGAAATTTAATGTATGTTCATTGCTCTAATTCAATCTCCAACATTTCTGTGACAGCACACAAAACACGCAACCACAATAACAAATGCCACTCAGCAAGACATTGCCACACATCAACACAAACACAGCTGTGAGACATTAATATGCCAAGGTAATGAAACCTTCCTGAGCTGTTTGTACAGTGCTGCCAATGTAAGTGCACGGTGGAAAGTTTATAAACTTAATTGTCAAATTAAGTTAGTATGTGGAAAATAGTTATCTGTAGATATTTTAATTGACTTGGTTACTTTAGTTTTGTTCACAAATTTATATATATTTGTTCATTTGTCCCACTACATTTAATATGCAAAATAAACGTGGCCTTGCATAATCCACAATTAAAAGTTGGCATTTTATTGGCAAATTCAAATAAATACCTCTTAAATAACAAAATTCTAGGAAAAGGCAATATTAAGGAAAGGAGGTAGATAAGTGAAACAATTACTGTGGTTACTTGTTGCTAATTCTAGGAAGCAGATGGAACAACATGAGGGTTCTAGAAAGCCATTATTGGATGTAACACAGATCAGCTATTTTGGTATATGATTGAAATTCCTTTTTATCACCATCCTCTTCACCATTATCATCATCATTATTACTTTGAGATGGGGTTTCACTCTGTTGCCCTGGCTGGCGTGTAGTGGCACAGTCATAGGTCACTGTAACCTCATTCTCTTAGACTCAAGCATCCTCTTGCCTCAGCCTCTTGAGTGACAGGGATAACAGGTGTGCACTACCATGCCCAGCTGAGTTTTAAATTTTTTGTAGAGAAGGAATCTTGCTATTTTTTTCCAGGCTAGTCTCAAACTCCTAGCCTCATACTATCCTCCTGCCTCAGCCTCTTCAAGCATTGAGATTATGGATTAAGCCATTGCACCTGATCCCTTTTCATTATTTTGCCCTATTTTCCAGTATGCAAAAATACTACTTATAAATGTTCATACATAATAAATGCCTTTAATTTTTATGGTCTATAGATACAATCTAATCCATGATAAATTAAACAATCATTCCCTTTTAAAACATCAAGGTAGGTGAAATAAAGAAAAATTTTACTATGGAGCTCCTGGAGCTCATTGTTCCTGGCCCTTCCTTCCTCATCTCATCCAAAGCCCTAGGAGGGGCCCTGGCAAGGTGTTCACATGACCATGTGATTGAACTACAATGGGTTAAGTGGCTGCCTTGCTCTGACTTTCCCTCCCTTACACTTCTTCTGGCCTTGCATTTTGGAGATACACTAGTTGGCGTTCACTTTGGTGAGTAATAGACATTCCTCTGCAAGAATTGCTTCAAGGGAACTTCTGCTGTCTTCCTGGCATTATGACACGAAGAGGCAAGAACAAAAATCTCATTGTGTATGAGTGTGTCCCCAAGCACCAAGTGCTGAAGTATATTGGCAGAGAAAATATTGAAGAGAAAAAAGGTTTAAAATGTACAAAACCAGGAGCTAGTCTGTGGAAGATTCTTCTAGTCATTAGAAGTATAGCATTGGAAACAGAGCATTCCATAATCATCACCTGATCAAAATAGATTTTCTCTTCTTTCAAGACTATACTTAGTAATACAGAGTGTACATTGATAAATGCATCATATTTTTTTCCTTTTTTGAATGAGAATCATGTAAAATATAATTGTAAAATATTGCAAGCTCGAGGAGTATTATAAACAGCTGCAATTTCTTCAGCACTTGTTAATGCAACCGGAAGATGAATAAAAAAATATGAAGTGAACTCACTGCAGTTGAATTTAAATTTGAGTCCTGTATGTCACTGCTAGCTTACTGCATGTAGCATCCTGATGTGTCACATCACTCAGGATTTGACGTATCTTGTCATTAAAAAGTTGAGTGATTTCAGATTAAACAGCATGCACAATTGCTAACAATGTAGCAGTAGAGACTCATGAAAGGGCTCCAGTGACAAGCTTCCTACACATACTCGTCAGCTTAGTCAATATATGACTATCGTCAGTATAGCTAGTTTGGTTATATGTTTATATATTTCAATATAATGTTATATTAGTTTAAAACTGTATTTGAGGCTGGGTGTCCATGCTCAGTGGTTAGGGCGTGGCCACATGCTCCGGGCGTGGTGGGTTTGAACTCGGCCTGGGCCTGCTAAATAACAACAACAGCAGCAACAACAACAACACCAATAACCACATAGCTGGGTGTTGTGGCAGGCAACTGTAGTACCAGCCACTTGGAAGGCTGAGGCAAGAGAATCACTTAAGCCTAAGAGTTTGAGGTTGCTGTGAGCTAAGATGCCACTGCACTCTACTTAGGGCAACAAAGTGAGACTCTGTCTCAAAAAAAAAAAAAAAAAAAAGAAAGAAAAAGAAAAGAAAAAGAAAAAAGTGTATTTGAATTCCTCTTGTTTTACAATTAAGTGTATTGCAATTAAAAAGTATATTTACAATTCCTCTTGTATATTGTATCAGTATGATGCCAAAAAATGGGGAAAAAATCTATTAGAGATATTTATTTGGCAACTAACAAAATATTATGCCATTTTTCTATGTTGTGTGATGTTTGACGTATTTATCGGTTTTTAAAATTGTATTTTGTTCTGATTTATTTTCTTTCTAAACATATACAGAGTGTGTCAAAAAAGGCATATACATTTTAAGAAAGGAATAAACTATACTAAAATTTAATACTCAAGTCATGTTTGACTAATTGCAAGAGATACAAGGTACAATATCCAAGATAACAAATGTTATCGGTATATATTGAGTATTACAATTTTAATACGTTTTTTCTTTTCATAAACTGTGTACTTTTTTTGGCATCCTTCGTATTTATTTTTGCTCCTAATTCTGTATTTGTGACTTTGTGT
This sequence comes from Loris lydekkerianus, assembly GCA_963574355.1. Taxonomy (NCBI): domain Eukaryota; kingdom Metazoa; phylum Chordata; class Mammalia; order Primates; family Lorisidae; genus Loris; species Loris lydekkerianus. The sequence goes on from CAUYPK010024942.1 coordinate 10,939, forward strand.
TTATTTTCTTAAGGACTGCCTCTTCAAATTGGAACACTTCAGGCCCTGTAAAACTTGATTTCCCTTGGTTAGATGAATTAAAAATGTTTCTGTCCTATGAAAGCCAGGTATACTGAGTTATAATTTCCAAAGTATGCAAAGAAATGGCTTTTCTATTAATGATAAAAATAATGAAAAAGCCCTGCACACATATACACTGTACACACACACAAAAGCACATCATCCTTCCTTAACTTTGTCCTCTAATGTATAGGAGATAATTTCATTTATCCTGTATATGAATTCATCTTCCCCTTACACTATATATATTTGAATTATAAATTCTCAGAAATTAGGCGGAGGGAGAACTTTTAACCACTCTATCCTTCAAAAATGGGTCTTCTGAAATTTTCCTTATCAAAAGTAGGCAGCATCCACTGAAACAAAAGTCAGCTTTGAGCCAGCTCAGAAAACAGGGATCGATAGAGCTGGATAAAGGTCTAAAACCAAATAAGTGAGCATTAGGAGAATCCTAAATTACAGAAATAGTGAACTATCAGTATTGGTTTTAAAAATACAGGGTGTCCGTAAAGTTCATGTGCTATTTTAAATTACATGTGAACTTTATTTGACAGTCTGTATAACTAGAGCTTATCAGATGTATACCAGTGAATATAAAAAGCAAAAACAAAAAACAAAGAACACTGAGTTTAGTGTGAGAAATTATGGAAGCCAGAGGCTTAAGTGTCTATGTAAAAAATACCCAAAGGAAATAAAAAGAACAGAAGACAGAAGATGAAGTGAATGGAGAGTGTATTATCAGGAGGGAAGCTCTCTTGGAGATAATTTAAAAAGAAAAATTGATTCTCGTCTGACCAAGGTGCTATGTGAACCCAAAACCACTGGTACTGTGCTTTTTTCCCCCCCCCCCCCCCCCAAGACTCGGACTTTGGTCTCCCTGCCATTGTGCTCCTATGTCTTGTGAGTGGCAATAATATTGTTCTTCCCTAATTTCACAGAGGCTTTGCCACTGGATCTCTCTGAGGCTGCTCCTCGCTGCTCCTTTTGGAGCTTATTTCTGCTTAGTTGGAGCTGGTAAGTGCAGTTTCCAACTGGCAGCTCAAGTGTCTGAGGCTCTTTGATGTTTTCATCACTGCAGAAAAATTAAACTAATCTGCAGATTATGAAATACATCCTATAAAAGCACCTGGGAAAAAAGACAAGGAAAATCCCAGATTTGAGGACAGGCTATAAAGTACTAGAGTAGTCAAGTTTACAGTGTGGTTGGGAAGGCCACAAAAGGCTACTAAACAAAAACACCTGTAGCTTCATCAGCCACCCTTCCCTATCTTTTTTAACTATTCTTTGTAACTTAAAAGAAGAAAAGATTCTTTAGAATCTTTTTGGGGGGGATGGGTTCAGAATCTGACTCTGTAACCCTTGGTACAGTGCTGTGGCATCACAGCTCACAGCAACCCCAAACTCTTGGGCTCAGGTGATACTCTTGCCTCAACCTCCTGAGTAGCTGGGACTACAGGCACCCGCTACAATGCTTGGCTAGTTTCTCTTTCTTTTCTTTTTTTTTCTTATTTATTTATTTATTTCTGAAGTAGAGACCAGGTCTTGCTCTTGGTCAGGCTGATCTCCAACTCCTGACCTCCAGCAATCCACCTGCCTCCACCTCTCAAAGTGCTAAGATTATAGGCGTGAGCCACTGTGCCCAGAGAAGATTCTTTAGAATTTTTGACACCCATCAGTTTAACAGAATAAAGCATTAAACTCCTAGCACATCAAAAAAGTGATAATTCTGAGCTCTAGTAAGAAAGACAGTCTAAGCCAGAGAAAGACCTCATCTCTAAAACATAGAAAAATTAGTTTGATGTATTGGCAATGCTCCTGTAGTCCCAGCTACTTTGGAGGCTGAGGCAGGAGGATTGCTTGAGCCCAGGAGTATGAAGTTGCAGTGAGCTATGATGCCACCACACTGTAGCTGGGGTGACAGAGGGAGACCTTGTCTTAAAAAAAAAAAAAAAAAAAAAAAAAGGAAAGAAAAAGAAAAGAAAGGAAGAAAGCAGAAGAAAAGAGAGTCAGTATTTCAGCAAACCACTCCAAAATCTCTGCTCCACAAGTTACCTCCCCTGGAAAGCTGTAGTAATATGACCCAATCTGCCGAGTGTCACATGATGCTTGTTTTGAAAATATTTTTCATTTCCTAGATGAAGGGCACACTTTAACACTTCAGATTATAATAACACGGGCTTACATTTCAGCTACTTTAATTCACATCAGTCTCACAGTTTGGCAGAAACCTTTTTAACCCAATCTTTGTTTGTTCTGGTCACCCTGGGAATTCTATTTTTAGAGAAAGATATTTAAAAAGAAACCACAGATACAGATTTAAAAAGATATTATCTTGAAACCTATTAACATTTTCCCAATTTCTGCCTTAGGAAATGAGATGCTAGTTAATTTCTATGAAAGGTCCTATCTTGTCTGGACTGGAAAAGCAAGATAAAAATAAAAACGAAAAACAAAAGAAACAAATGTATGTGGTGAACTCATGGAAATCTTTTGTTCTGTAACTCTTTTCTTTCAGGAGTAGAGTAAGGGTAACAGTGAAGAATTATTTCTTGTATCCTGCTAGGATTACATTTCATATTTTGATTTGAATTTTGCCTCTCTGCTTAGAGGCCTCTCTAGAAAGAAAGAAAAAAGAACCTGAATACGCAGAAATGCTTATTAAATCCAACAGCACACCTGCTACAGATTAAAGACCAGAAGCTCCTAGACTCATGACACTTTTTCCATCCCCATATTTTTCTTCACCAAAATGTTATCATTTTTACTGCAGGAAATCAGACAGACGTGGGCATTAGACACCCAGGTTGTGGTTAAAAAGCAAATAAACCTAAACAATTAAATATTTTTGAGAGAAATATTTGAGCTTGCAAAGCTTAGGATGCTTGTTGCCATAAAACACAATCCCGATTCTTCGGATAACCAGGTATATCTGTGCCCAATGAGCCCTGGAATGGTATGTTCAGCGGAATTTTTAAAAAATGAATCTTACTTTGCTATCTCATAAGAGTAAGAAAGCTCTCTCCTACCAAAGGGAAGATCTTCTAAATAGAGACTTCACTGTTGTAAGCTATTTATTGCAGTTTATTTTTATTATTCCAGCAGCCTCAATTCAGAGACATTTTTGCAGAAGGCAGGGAGAGGGACAAGTAAGGACCCTGACCTGAGGCAGAAATGAGCCGAAGTTGCAGCAGCTTATGGAAAAGAGCCCTATTTGGGAAGACTCTGCCAACCTGGGAGGCCAATCCAATCCACAGGGAGAACCACTGTTGAATTCAGGGGCTGTTGCAACTGGGCAGACACTGAAGCAGGTTGTAGAAAAAGACTCCAGTCCTACGTGGTGGATGGAAGGCAACGGTGAACCTTGAGACAGTAGCTGTCACCTGACGCTGGACAGCACACTGCAATGGGGGAGGCTGAGGTCTAGTGACCTGGGACACGCCAGGCTCAGGACATCACACCTAGCACAGCCAGACATATTTTCAATTTTGCTACCTGGCATGTCCAAGCCTAGTTCTACACAGAACCTGCGCTAGTTAGATTTATCTCTGGACCTTAAGTTGACGTCAGGGGCTGCAACTGAGAAACTGGGTGAAGTTTCTGATGAATCTAATTATATGTTTTCCCTAAATCCACTTCTGTATTATTCTAAAGTATTTTTCACCATGGAGTTGGAGAGGTCCTTCAAAATAGGACCGATGATCTGACCCCCACTCCTATTTAAATTCTGCCAATGGTATGCATTTCTTTGAGTTTTAGGCTAACACCAAACCTTAGCCAGCCTCCAAATCTCTGTGTGACAGCATCCTTTAGTCTCTCTTCCTGTTAACTTCTGTCCTGTAGTCACAGGAGCATTTTCCCAGCTGTTCAGGATCATCTTTCAGCTTTACACACGATACCACCTACTCTGCCTGGATCTTCTCTATTTGCAGAAGAAACTTGTTCTTCAGCTCACAAGGTAAAAGTCCCTTCGTCACAGAAGAGGGTATTGGTGAAATCCTCTGTTCCATACTCTTTTGTAGTCTTTTCTTTCATTATCAAAATAGTTATCACAGTATGGATCGAATAATTAAGTGTGTAATTAGTTATTTAATGTTTATCTCCCCCAGCTAAGACTGAAATCTCTACTGGACAAAAATCACATTCATATTGCATTCCACTGTACTCTCCATGCCTATTTATCATAAGACCTTTTGCAAAGAAAGTTCTTAGTAAACAGTTACTGAATGATTGAATGCACGAAATAAGGGTTGAGTATCTCACCACTATTTCTTAAGTAACAGTAGAGTCCTGCTATAAACATTCAAGTGCAAATGGCCTTATGGTAAAAATGTCTTTTTTTTGGAAGGGTGTAGATACGCAAAGATGGGGAAACTGCCCAAGTGCATTTCCAACACATGAATGGATTAGTACATTGTGGTTTATGGATACCACGGAATACTATTCAGCCACAAAAAGATGGAGACTTTACAGGCGGGATGCTTTGGCTCACACCTGTAATCCTAGCACTCTGGGAGGCCAAGGTAGGTGGATTGTCTGAGCTCATAGGTTTAAGACCAGCCTGAGCAAGAGTGAGAACCTGCCTTTAAAAATAGCTGGGCTTTGTGGCAGGCACCTGTAGTCCCAGCTATTTGGGAGGCTGAGGAAAGAGAATCACTCGAGCCCAAGAGTTTGAGGTTGCTGTGAGTTGTGACACCCTAGCACTCTACTGCAATAAAGTAAGACTCTGTCTCAAAAAAAAAAAAAAAAAAAGGAGACTTTATATATTTTGCAACAATCTGGATGTATTTGTAGAACATTCTCCTGAGCAAAGTATCACAAGAATAGAAAAACATGCACCACATGTGTTTAGTACTTGTTTGAAACTAGTAGATTAACAACTACATGTTCACATGAGAGAAAAACTCAAATTCAAGTAGGAGAGTGGGGGGAAAGGAATTGGTAAGTTCACACCCAACAAGTACATTGCATGGGTATATGGCACCCCTCCTAGGTGAAGCAGACAGTTACAACTTGGACTTTAACTTTACAAAAGCAAGCTATGTAACCTAAGGTATGCACCCTCATTAATCTGAAATAAAAAAAATCACAAAGGAGCTAATAGCCTACTCTGCCACTGTACGAGGTTGGAAAACGAAGTTGTAAATTCACCCTAGGAGAAGTGCTACCTACCTCGTTGCTGAATATCACTATGGTCACCAGATGGCTGAGGGGAGTCCTTTGAAGGTGACTATAGTGATATTCAGCAGTGAGGCACCTTTTCTAGGATGAGTTCGCAAACTTCATTATTTGACCTGGTAAGGATCAGTCTTAGCAAATCATTGTATCACATACATGTATTATATCAAATACTGTAGCATAACAATAGTACCAAAGCGAACTGTATCTATGGCTTACTTCATTTACTGCTCCATTTATTTTTTACAAAATTCTTTTATTAGATTGGACTAAAATATTGCTTTTAGAAAAATCAAGGAGGAAAGAGACTGCAAAATGGTATGTCAGTCTTCTGGAATTGATAAATCAGATGAACACCCTGTGTTGGTAACTTTTTCCATGCTCAAACATAAGCTACTAAATTTAAAGCAGCTTTGCACAAATCTCATTGGTCAACAAGCTGTGTTAACGTTCAACAACCTAGAAGCTGTGGAATGTTATGAAGGCCCTTATTTCACCTCACTGTGGTAGTAAGTTGAAGTGAAGCAACTGGCGTTACACCAATCCACCGTGGAAGGGGAAGGTGTGTACAGGGTTTCCTGCCTTCTCTTCCCAATCGCTGTCAAAAACTGCTGTGTGTGCAGTAGGGATTGTGAATGGCCTATCAATTCAGTCTCCGGAGTATCTCTTCAATCTGTTCCTCTTCGTACTTCTGCTCAGAGTCCTTTCATCACTACTTTGATGTGAACTCTTTGTCATTTCTTGTCTGTGCTATTTTAATAGTTTAGTGGTTTTTCTACCTTTTATGTCTCCTTTCTCTAATATTATATTTTCCCCACCTTGCAGCCAGAATTAGCTTTCTAAAATGAAAGTACAGGCATTTAACTTCCCTAATTAAAAATGTTTTGTGACTCTCAGTTGCTTACATGAGTGATTTTATTTTATTTTATTTTATTTATTTAGAGACAGAGTCTCAATTTGTTGTCCTTGGTAGAGCGCTGTGGTGTCACAGCTCACAGCAACCTCCAGCTCTTGGGCTTAGGTGATTCTCTTGCCTCAGCCTCCCAAGTAGCTAGGACCACAGGCAACCACCACAACGCCCGGCTATTTTTTTTTGTTGTTGTTGCAATTTGGCTGGGGCTAGGTTTGAACCTGCCATCATCGGTATATAGGGCTGGCGCCCTACTCACTGAGCCACAGGCACAGCCCTTATTTTATTTTATTTTTTGAGACAGTCTCACTCTGTTGCCCCAGGATAGAGTGTTATGACATCAGCCTCGCTCACAGCAACCTCACTCTCCTGGGTTCAAGGAATCCTTCTGCCTTAACCTCCCAAGTAGCTGGGACTACAGCTCCTACCACAAGGATCAGATAATTTTTCTATTTTAGCAGAGACAGGATCTCACTCTTGCTCAGACTGGTCTTGAACTCCTGACCTCAAGCGATCTTCTCTCCTCACCCTCCCAGAGCACTAGGATTACAGGCATGAGCCACAATGCCCAGCCTATATGAGTGATTTTAAAACTAAAAAAATAACTGGGTCCTATTTCCAAGTGAAAAATATAAAAGGGATACATTAAAGAGATAAAGTGGAAGTGGGTACAGGGGGCCAGAGCCTCAGACTTTTGGCCCCTTCTATTCTTCCATTGGGACACCTTTCTGGAACCCACAAGTCTGTTGGATGAAACAGGTGATGTCTAAAAGCCAGTCTCTTCAGACAAGCACCCTTGATTTTCCCCATGCAACCATGCCATCCTTCCAGCATAACACCTCAGTAATCCACTCACATACTTTCTAGTCCCTGACTTCTCACCATTCTCCAGCACTCCCTGTGTTTTCATTCATCTCTGCCCTGGCATATTCTATTAGTGCTGCCTGGTAAGGCTGTACTCTGCTGGACAGATTTTGTACCTAGTTTGAATGAAATTTCTTCTGGAAGCCTTTTCAGGCTCTCTCAATCAGAGCTGGGCTCTCTCCATCCCTGACATTGGTTCTGTCCTTAACCACATCACAGCACTTAGCACATTACATTGTCTGTCTTCCCAACTTGATGTCAGAAAACAGTTTATTTATGTTCGTGACACAAGTGCCTTCTTAGCACCATGTTGGGGTGTAGTTAGGTGTTTGCTGAATGCAAGATGATTCTATCAACTTCTCTCAGGAAATGAAATTGTTGTGCATGGACTCAACATAACTTTTTCCTCACTACCACCTCCCTCACTATCACAAAACATACCTACGTACTTAGGATACTTTTCTTTCTGATTTGAATAGTGTGATACTGTGAATTAAAATAAGAGATATGTATTTGGTCTTTGTTTGCAGTTTCCTGGCACACCACTCTTATTTTTTTTAATTGTTAAATCATAGCTGTGTACATTAGTGCAGTCAAGGGGTACAATGTGCTGGTTTCATATACAATCTGAAATATTCTCATCAAACTGTTCAATGTAGCCTTCATGGCATTTTCTCAGTTATTGTATGTAGACATTTGTATTCTGCATTTAGTGAGTTTTGCCTGTACCCATTCTAAGATGCACTGTTGATGTGGCCCTACCCATTACCCTCCCTACATCCTAACCTCCCCCTCCCTTCCCCTTCCTTGGCCCTTTCCCCAGAGTCTTGTGCTATAGTTGGGTTATAGCCTTCATGTGAAAGCTATAAATCAGCTTCATAGTAGGGCTGAGTACATTGGATACTTTTTCTTCCATTCCTGAGATACTTTGCTAAGAAGAATATGTTCCAGCTCCATCCACGTAAACATGGAAGAGGTAAAGTCTCCATCTTTCTTTAAGGCTGCATAATATTCCATGGTATACATGTATCACAATTTGTAGTCCATTCGTGGGTCGATGGGCACTTGGGCTTCTTCCATGACTTAGCAATTATGAATTGGGCTGCAATAAACATTCTGGTACAGACGTCTTTGTTATATTGTGACTTTTGGTCTTCTGGGTATAAACCTAGTAAAGGAATTATAGGATCAAATGGCAGGTCTATTTTTAGGTCTCTAAATATTCTCCAAACATCCTTCCAGAAGGGACATATTAGTGGGCATTCCCACCAGCAGTGTAGAAGTGTGCTCTCCACATCCACGCCAACATCTCTGGTTTGGGGATTTTGTTATGTGGGCTACTCTTACTGGGGTTAGGTGATATCTCAAAGTAGTTTTGATTTGCATTTCTCTTATGATTAAGGATGATGAGCTTTTTTTCATGTGTTTGTAGATT
>CAUYPK010024943.1:0-20076 GCA_963574355.1 Loris lydekkerianus
TCGATCCTATAATTCCTCTTCTAGGTTTATACCCAGAAGACCAAAAGTCACAATATAACAAAGACATCTGTACCAGAATGTTTATTGCAGCCCAATTCATAATTGCTAAGTCATGGAAGATGCCCAAGTGCCCATCGACCCGCGAATAGACTAGCAAATTGTGGTACATGTATACCATGGAATACTATGCAGCCTTAAAGAAAGATGGAGACTTTACCTCTTTCATGTTTACATGGATGGAGCTGGAACATATTCTCCTTAGCAAGGTATCCCAGGAATGGAAGAAAAAGAATCCAATGTACTCAGCCCTACTATGAAGCTAAACTATAGCTTTCACATGAAGGCTATAACCCAACTATACCACAAGACTATGGAGAAAGGACCAAGGAAGGGGAAGGGAGAGGGGAGAGGTTTGGGTGGAGGGAGGGTAATGAGTCGGGCCACATCTATGGTGCGTATTTTTATCTATAATAATAATAATAATAAAAGAAGCCAGCAGAAGATCTAATATATACTCACAGAAGAGAACAACTCAACACAAGTTGGGGGGAGGGAGGGAGGTACAGGGGAAGCAGGAGGGAGGCTGGTGTGCCCCCACCTAAAGGGCGCAATGTCAGGGACACAACTACAGCAGGGACTTCACCTAACAAATGCAAACATTGTAACCTAATCATGTGTACCCTCACATTTACCTGAAATAAAAAAAATAAATTAAATAAACATTAGGCACATTATAAATTATTTCAACATATATCCTTTTTGTGTGTATGTTTTATAATGTATATATTATTGTGTGTAGTTTACATTACTCAAGCACATAAATAAACTTACTTGGGGGGGGGGGGGGTCAGTGCTTACAGGGATTAGAAACCATCCTTCAAGGATAAGAGGTATAAGACCTCCCAGGCACAGGAAAGAAGATGACCAAAAAGAAGCAAAGAAAGAAAACACTTAGAACAGTGGCACAGTTAATGTGACACACACACAGAGACTGGCCAAACAATGCAACTGCAAAAACAGCAAACTTGTTCTGGAATAATCCAACCGCAAGACAATGCTGAGGGGACAGAGCCTCACCAGTAAACAGCAGCCAACACAGAAAAAAACAAGTGCACGAAACAAAAGGCCATATTTAAACCGGCTCATTCTTTGAGAATTTATTTTGTCCATCTATGGTAGCTACTGGAGTAAACCATGAATTTGGCACAGAATTTGCCTCTAAGGAGACTATAGTTTAATGGAGAAATTAAGCATGTAAACATATGATTAAAATGCAACGTGATCAACTGAATTTCAGTGATCTCTGCAACAAAACAAGAAACACAAAACTGGGGCCAGGAACAGAGCTTCTGCAGCTAGCCACGCATGCCTGACATATTTAGCAATCTCTTAGTAGGACTTTGTGAATAAACATGTCTTGTTCTTATTAATAGATGGACTAGAACCTTACTTTCTAGTTTACTTTCTAGTTAAACTAAGCACAGTTCTATAGAATGGACAGCAAACAGACTTAAGTTGGAACTCTGACATATTTCCAATTCCCCAATACTAAGAATTATTTCTGTTCACATCCAGTTGCTATTTCCTTTCCACCCACCCTCACAAGAGACACTCATCATTCCTGCTTCATGCTGGCCTGTACTGAAGTCCTCGTTCCTGGGTTCAACCCCTGGCCTCAGCCTCTGCTTGTGCAGTGATCAGTAACAGTGTCTTCATCAATTGCACCGCTAGGGCATTTTCTCCCTCCCAGGACCCTCTGCACAAAGACCAATGTGCTCTGCTGATGTCTTTCCAGGTCAGAGACCTTGTGGCCCTCTGCCATCCCTGAACCTCAGCACTCTACATTTTTGGCCAGCTGACTTTGTATTCTGTCCACGTTTGGGATACTGGGAAGAGCAGTTTTTCTCCTTAGATTGAGTTCAAGAGTGCCAAACTTCCCAGACCTACAGCAGTTCAGAAATTTTACCATTTAACCTAATTTCAAACTGACAGTTATGTCAGCTATACCACTTATTACATTCACCTTAACCTTATGGTTGAAGCAACATCTACTAAGAGTTTTAAATGGTACAATACTGTGACTTTTTAAGCTTGTACGAATTCCATTTCCCTTCCATTTCTCACTGTATATATTACATTGTACAAATCCATTTTTAGCCCAATGACATTTTTAAAGTGTTTTTATTTTGTGCGTAAACCATCAAACCATATACTGTTATTCAAAGAATAGATCAATGTTTTAAATAAAACACTTCTTGACTGTATTCAACTAACTTTAATGAGTTTAAAATAATTGATAATTGTTGATAATAAAATAATTGACAATTTAAAATAATTGATAATTTAAAAATTATCAAGCACTCACCATGTCTAGTTGTCTACTAAGTACGAGAAATAAACAGATAATCTTTCTGTTTTTTGGAGCTCAGAGTCTGGTGAAGGGAACAGACATGATAACTAACAATTGATATGCAGGATGACACAAGAAGGTGGTCAGTGGTCAGGACCATTTAAACAAGGGAAGGAACACTAACCCTCCTGGGAACATCCTCACTGAGGAGGTAATGCTGGAGCTGAATCTTGAAGGATAAACACAAGTTTTCTGAAAGAAGAAATAGCATTGCAGATAGAGGGAAAAGCATGTTCACAACTGCAAAAAGCAGAGAAAGCTGCAATGCTCAGTGGTACAGAAGCAGAATACAGGAGAGGGAAGAGAACAGGCTAGAAAAGGACAGGTGGGAGACCTCTCTTAAGGGGCTTTATACACATCAGAAGGCATCTGGCTGTTACCCAGGGGGCTCTGAGCAGCCACTGAAAGATTCCAGTCAGGTGCTTTGTGAACAGACTGTGTTTTATAAGATCACTCTGACTGCAGCTTGAGAAAAAAGGTGGAGGGGGCAGGATGGAAGGCAAGGGAAGCCAGGTAGCAGATTCTTGCTTGGTTCATCTTAGAAATGCTCAGAGGCTGGACAAAAGGAGAGCAACAGGACTACAGAAAGATGAGAACAGATGTAAGAGACTTTCCAAAGGCAAAATAACAAGACCTGGTGACAGGCTGGGTGAGGGTTGTGGGTAAGAGACTCGTATCTAGGAAGACTCCTGGATTTCTGTTTCTAACCAGATCCTCTCCCCACAAAATTACTACTCCCTAGCTGTGATGCCATCTGCCAACTTTCAGCCTACAGCAAATTTCATTTCCAAAGAACAAGTAAACAGAAATAATTTTCAACTTGTAAGATATCAGATCTTAAGTCCATAAGGGGCTGACGAGTGGACCAGCAGCTATGGGAACCAATCAGTTGTATCAAAGTATTTAAATCATAAAAGGTTCCTGTCCATTAACCACCAAAAGCTATAAAATGTCAAACATAAAATTTCAGAGTAAGTAAATGAAACCAGATGATAATGGGATAATATTCTCAGGGAACTCTGTACTCAAAGCAAACACCAAAAATCAATTAATCACTGAGTTTCCATAAACTCAAAAAATCAAAAATCACTGAGTTTCCATAAACCTGCCAGCGACTGACCAGGTCATAACGGGACATAAGGAAATACAGAGCCCACGCCCAGTAACTTTACCTTCCTCTCACACTCAGAGTCAAAGCACATAATATTTAAACTGCAAAGCAGAAAGATCAACTTGTCACATTAACATCTGGATGTTGAAAAATCATATGGTGATAGCTTCCATTTTAATTAACATTCCACTATGCATACTTCTATTAATTTTTAAAGATAGTTTTGTTAGGTATTTTATAATCACGTTTTTAAAATGCAGTCCATTTCACATGAATGTCCAATTTCAACTCATTTTTGACAAGGGAAAAATATACATATTTTATTTTACTCTCATGTACAACATTGATTATTGGGCTGTGGTCATCTGGATTTAACATGTTGACGAGTCTTCATAAAGGACTTCATCTACCTTCATGTCATGTTCATCCACTGGGACCTGGAGGCAAATCTGTTCTTTGAAAGCCAGGGCCAGGGTATGGGGCTTCACCCCCTGATGCTCCAAGCAGCGCTTCAAGTAGGCGTCATAGTAGCCCTTGCCCCTCCCCAGTCGGTTGCCCTGTTTGTCAAACCCAAGACCCGGCATGAAGATGAGATCAAGTCCCCCTGTAAAGAAAAGGAACACATGGAAGAGGATTAATGGTTTCTGACAGATCACTTCAGAATGTAGGTTTTTGTTTTTTAATGACGTCTATTCTTTCTTTGATTTCTGAAGAAATATGTGATCATTACAAAAAATCCAAAAAGCATGGTTGGATAGAAAAGGAAATAAAACTTACTTAGCAACCCAGCAAGTCCTTCATCCATCCTTGTAGCAGTTCTTATAATCTATATAGAGATGTACAGACATATCTACATAGACACAGAGAGCTACAGATATCTGTACAAAACGCCAGATTCCAAGGCCCCATCCATGCCTGGGTAAAGAGAATCTCCAGAGGCTGGGCGCACTGGCTCACACCTGTAATTCTAGCACTCTGGGAGGCCAAGGCAGGAGGACTGCTTGAGCTCAAATAGTTCACAACCAGCCTCAGAAAGAGGACTCATCTCCACCAAAAATAGAAAAAGAGAATTAGCTGAGCATTCTGGTGGGCCTAATTAATGCCTGTATTTACAGCTACTACGGAGTCTGAGGCAGGAGAATCACTTGAACCAAGGAGTTTGAGGTTGCTATGAGCTGGGCTGACATCACAGTACTCTAGCCTGGGCAACAGAAAGAGACTGTGTCTTAAAAAAAAAAAAAAAACAGAAGAAAAAGAAGAAGAGGAAGGGGAGGAAGAGGAAGAGGGAAAAGGAGAAGAGAATCTTGAGGGATAGGGCCTTCGCCATCTTTTGTTTCTTTTTTAACATCCCGATGATTCCACATACCTGTCAGGTTTGGGAACCAATGCCCCAGGGAAAGACAGCTGGAGGAGAGAGAGGGTCAGAGAGGACCCAGAAAAGGCAGAGTTAGTTGTTCTCAGGTCAGTGAGCAGGGCAAGAGGCAGCTGCCACGATATCAGCAGTTGGGACAGTCTGTCCCCCCTTGTCTCCCCTCCCACTAGAGGCAAGGCTGTGCTGCTGGGCATCAGAGCAGCACATGACCTACTCAGGGACACTCCCATGGTACAAGGTGGGGCCCCCTAACTTTGGCTGGAGCCCTCCCAAGTAATACAGGAACCAAAACTGGCCATGGCATCATCAGGACAGAACAAGATCCTGGGACTCAGGGTACAAGCAGACTCTCAGAGGCTACAAAAACCCAACCATACACCAGGCACGGTGACTCACACCTATAATTCCACCACTCTGGGAAGCTGAGGTGGGAGGATCCCTGAAGGCCAGGAGCAGGACACCAGCCTGAGCATGAAGAAATCCCATCTCTACTAAAAATAGAAAAAAAAATAGCTGGGTGTGGTGGCACAAGCCTACATATAGTCCCTGCTATTCAGGAGCTGTGACAGGACGATCAGTTGAGCCCAGGAACTTGAGGTTGCTGTGCGCTAGGCTGACACTATGGCACTCTAGCCCCAGTGACAAAGATAGACCCTGTCTCAAAAAAACAGAACAAAGACAGAACACCCACCATCATGAGAGTGTGCGAAGATTCTCATACAGAAGGTCACAGAAGAAGGGCCTCCACAGATTTTACAAGCCCAGAGAATGGTGCTCCAGTCTCTGATGAACAGTATGAGGTATGAGGTACCAGCACCAGCACAAGAGCCATGTTCCCTGCCCTACCCAGTGGTCTGCCCTGTGACCTTTCTGTACTGTCCTTGGCCTCCTGATGGCTGATCTGGGGGCCTCTGGGTGATCTACAGCTTAATCACAGACTAACAACTCATACAGCATTGATGCCAAGACATACCAGAATTAGAAGCCATGAATTCTCTGGAACAGAGTATTCTTAGCGGAGATGTTCAGACTGCCAGCTAGGCTGGCCCCAACTGTCAGCAGCTGGTCTGACTACATGCAGAACTGTGAAATGAACTCAGCATACACCTGTCAACTCCTGCCTGCCAAAATCCAGCAAAGTATGTCTCAGATTACAATGGTGACATTCCCATTTAAACCTGCTTGTCTATTCCAATCCCAACTTGCTAAAAGGTGCTGGTCAGTGACTTATGTCTTTCCTCCCTGTTTCTGTCCAGTGCATTTGTCTCTCTTGAGGTTGACAGTGGCCTGTGCACTTGGGTTTGCTCCCTCATGTCCTCTTTCAGTTGCCAGAGCACTGTCACATTTGGAGTCCACCTCTGTCTCCTACACCTAAAACACACATGTACACACCTTCCCTAGTATTCCTGCCTCTTTACAGTGTGACGAGGTGTTTGATAAGGTTCTCTGGGGAACACACAGTCTCTTCCCTTCACGAGATGGCAGTTCAGTTAACACAAAACATACGCAGCAGGTGTTAACATCCATTCTAACGCCAGCCAGCAGTCTCTACCAACTAAGTGCCCAGAGGGCAACAAAGGTAAGTGTGGAGACCTCAGAAGAGGAGCAATTCTCTCTGAGTGGTCATGAAACAGTTCAGGGAGATCTTTGACTTGACCTGGATTTTTAATGATGTGTCAGAGTTGGGTCTGCATATCTTTCAGAAACCAAAAGCAGGGTGGCATGAGAAACCATGAGAAAGGAGTGCGGGTAGTTTACTTGCTGGGGCAGAAGGATCAAGCTGAGGAGGAGGAGAACACATGAGTGCAGAGCTCACTAAGTAAGAGTACAGACATGTGGGGTTAAGGCTCAGAGACCCCCACAACACAAGAGCAAAAAAGCAAACAGCCCAATTAAAAAAATGGGTGAAAGACTTAAATAGACACTTCTCCAAAGTGAATGGCCATGTGAATGGCAACAGGCATGTGAAAAGATACTCAACGTCATGAGTCTGAGGGAAATGAAATCAAACCTCACTTCATACCCAATACAATGGCCAGTGTCTAAAAACCAGGAAGTAGCATATGTTGGTGAGGGTGTGGAAACTAGAGCGCTTGCGCACTGTTGATGGGAATGTATTGTAAAATGGTGCAACCACTATGGAAAACTGCACGCAGGTTCCTCAAAAGATTAAAATTAGAACTAACATACGATTTAGCAATCCCACTTCTGGGTATTTATGTGAAAGAACTGAAATCAGGATCTTGAAGTGATATCTGCATACACACATTCACAACATTATTCACAACAGCCAAGACACAGAGACAACCTAAGTGCCCACTGATGGATGAATGGACAAACACACGACAGACTATCACGCAGCTATACAAAAGAAAGAAATGCTGTAATACGCAGCACGTGGATGAACCTTGAGGATTTTATGCCAAGTGAAATAAGTCAGTGACAAAAAGACAAATGCTGTGTGACTCAACAGTCAGACTCCTACCAGCAGAAAGCAGACTGGTGGTTTCCAGTAGGAAATGGAGAAAGGGGGAGCTGCTGTTCGAGGGGTGGAGGGTTTCAGTCATGCAAGATGAAAAAGCTATAGACATGTACTGCACAAATTGTGTTTATAGTTGACAATTCTTTCCTTAAAATCTTTTAAGAGCGTAGATTTCATGTTATGTGTTATTTATCACAATAAAAAATAAAAAGGCAAAGAGGCCAAAATTAAAGCCAGGAGAATAGTGAGGATTTCACAAGAGACAGTGCACAAGAAACAGGAGACAGAATTTTTAGCAAATCCACATCTAGAAGGTTAGAGGAAAAGAATGAAGAATGAATAAAAAGGTAAAAAGCTAACATTCTCCAATCCCCCGAGTTATAATTATTCCTGCCACGGCTCTTGCTGAAGTCCATCTTGCACATCTGCTGATTATGTCTGTTTCTGTTCTGTCCATCAGAACTTCTTTGAAGGTTGTAATTTTTTACCAAGTCATCCTTCATGATTGAATTTTAATAGAATCCTAGGCCAGGCAGGGTGTGGTAGCTCATACCTGTAATTCAAGCACTCTGGAAGGCCAAGACAGGTGGACTGCTTGAGCTCAGAAGTTCAAGAGCAGCCTGAGCAAGAGTGAGACTCCATCTCTACTAAATATAAACTAGCTGGGTATTGAGGCAGGCTCCTATAGTCACAGCTACTCAGGAAACTGAAGAAAGAGGATTACTTAAGCCCAAGAGTTTGAGGTTGCTGTGAGCTGTGACACCATAGCTCTCTACCCAGGGCAACAGAGTGAAACGCTGCCTTAAAAAAAAAAAAAAAAAAAGAATTCTAGGACAAAATACCCTGAAAGGCAAGTATTTTATCTGCAGAATGGAATGACTTGGCATGACATCCCTATTTAATAACTCTAAAGTATACAGGTTTAGATCAAGGAAAAGAAAACAATACAAGTATAAATATGGCTTTTTGTTCAAAGTTAGCTCTACAACTGTTAAGCAGGAAAGAGAATGCCTTTGGGGTTCTCAGGTAACAAAGGCTCTGAAATGGCCCTTCCTAGGAGGGGTCCTGACATCCCATTTGGGGTGCGGTTGTTGGAGCCCCTGGCCACTGACTTGTTACCACTGCTCCCTTCAACCACAGTCACCTGTTGACCCTGCCTTCAGGTCCTTAGGATACCCCTCTAGTCTGCCCCCACTTCTGCTGCTGGTGAATTCTAGTGTTTTCCTGAGACACACTGTGTATTCCTAGCCTAACTTCATCCATTTGTTGTCAACCCTGACTTTCTTCCCGTGCCCCACCACCACCACAGGCAATGCCCTGCCCACCCCCACCCTCCCACATACACACAGCCAGGGCTGTTCATACAGTAATGACACTGTCCTGGGTGCTCTTCCTCCCTAACAATTGAGAGGATCAGCAAGCCTTGAAAATCAGCATGGGCTCAGCAAGCTTCCTTGGCACACACTGATCCCACAAACATAGGTAAACTCCAGGCCACCCTAACACATCACAAGGTCAAAACTCAGCAGAGGAAACAGGAGAAAAACCCTCAATCCATTCTTTGCTAGCATCCAGCATGGCTATTTTCAAATGACCAGAGGCTCATTAACAGAGGACACTGAGGTTAACACAATGTGTGAGAAGAGCCAGTCCCTTCTGACTGCTCAATCCTGTGTACTCTTGCCTTCCAGGCCCTGCCAGCACAGAACGAGACCCACAGACCAGAGCCCACCAGCTGCAGCAGGATCACAACAGGGTATTCAGAAAGAGCTCTCTGGAAGTCACAGGACGTTCTGCAGAGTCATGGTTTGTTGGTGTTTTTCTCCTGGCTTCACTAGCTTTCTAATGCAATCTTGCACTCCAAAACTGCAAAGCTAACCTTTAGAAAACTCACCCAGCCCCACACTGCATTTACTCACAGACATCTTCTGGCTCTGAAACAGTAGCCCACCTGCTGGGGGCACTCTGATGTGGTAAGTAGGGGCTCCAGCCCTGAGGCTCTCTCTTAGCTATGCTTCACTTTTCCCCACTATAAATGAAGCTGGCCATGAAATTAAATTATATAATGCTTATGAACTCCTCAGAAAAGAATTTTCTATGTGAATTACAATTATTATGCTAGCTTTTCTTTTTTTTACTGTTAAATCATAGCTGTGTATATTAGTGCAATCAAAGGGTACAATGTGCTGGTTTCATATACAATCTGAAACATTCCCATCAAACTGTTCAACTAGCTTTTCTTTTTTAAAGAAATGTCAGGAACTATTAGAACCAGCTCTTACTCTCTCAGCTCCACGGCTCAGCAGAGCCAAAGAGAGAGAGACAACTAGGTGAGAGGGGAGTTATAGAATAAAGATTAGCAAACTTTTCCTTTCAATGGCCAGAGAGAAAATAATTTAAGCTTTGCAGGCCGTGGGGTCTCTGTGAGGATGACGCAATCCCTGAGTAGTGACAGCAGCCACAGACAATACGTAAGCAAATGAGTCCAGCTGTGTTCCAACAGAATATTATTTACAAAACAAGCATAAGGCCAGATTTGGTCCACTGGCTGCAGTTTCATTATCCCTATAATAGAATATAAGGAAAGAGTGTTTAAAGAAGACAGGATGGGATATGGCGTCAAATATGACAGAATTGATAGAGTAATGACAGAAAAATATTTATTAGATTTAGCAAGTAGGGAGCCATCAGGGCAAGGATAATTTAAGTGGGGAGTTGGGGACAGGTGCAGAATCTTCCTCGACTGGAAAAAAGCATAGAAAGTAGGCCTTGAGAGAAAATGAGGAAATGAAATTCTATAAATGCCTTTACTTATTCCTGAGACCTAAGTGTGAGGCTCCGAGGATTCAGTTCACCTTCACAAAACATCCTTATTAACTCTGGCAGGGAGTCAGGAGCCTAGCCACTGACACCTCCAACGATGTCCTGAACTCAGACTCCCTGTCCAGAGCTTTTCAGAGCCTCGTCAGTTCCGTCAGTGGACTACCCTCGCCATAACACTGAAAATAATAAATGTTAGAGCCCAGGGGCTGCACACAGCTTTTCTATGCCACTTTCAACTCCTGCAGCTCGTACACTTCTTTCTCCTCTTTTTAACTTCTGTTTCATGGCCCTGTGTCCTCCTCCAGGAACTCTGTGCCTCAATAACTCCTTCCCCAGTTACCTCCCTGCACTACTGCCAGACTTCTCTCCTCCACTTGGTATTCTGACTGTGTAACCCCATTCTTGTCCTCAATCCACCCTAAAATCAGCCTTCATCCTGACTCCTCAGGCTCAAAAACTTTTAGTTAATCATCTCTTGGAGACAACATCTAAATTCCCCTTAAGTGGGTATACAGAACCTGCTACAGTCCCCCCAACCCCCACCCCAAATGCCTCCCACTACACTCTGGTAGTCCTAAGGACATGGACTGCTGTGTCCTCCCACAAACCTGCCCCAGGATTTCCTGCCTTTGCTCCTGCTATGTTGTTCTCCATTCCTGTTAACACACTTCTACTTTTTGTGTAACTTATCTAATTATAACAATCACAATGTAACAAACTTCAGATAAAATTCCATCAAGTCTTCCTCATCCATGCAGTCTGGTGCAACCAGCCCTTACCCTAAACTGCAAGAATGTGATCTAGCAGGAATCCTTCTCTCATCCTTGTCTCATCAAAGACAAGCACAGTTTTTGTCTTTCCCAGAGAGATGCTATGCTTAGTTCTGTTTACTATGAAAAAAGAATTAAAGTAAAGGAGATAATGAGTGAAGCCTTACCCATACTTACCTCAGTTTCCTGATTATATCTAACTATAATCAGATGGTTCAGACTATCCCATGAGATAGTTAACTCTTAACCAAAGTCCAGAGTCTAAAAGAGAAACTAGCACAGAAACTAACATTTAAATGCCTGCAAGAATATGTCAGGCACTGTGCTGTACCTTAGACAGGGATGAAAGAAATCCATTGGTCATCCACCTGATGAGGCAGGACAGTGGGAATTATTATCCCCATTTCACAAATGAAGAAACAGTTGCTCAGACAGATCAAATTACTCCCGGAGGTAATTTGGCTTATAAAACAGGAAGCCATGACTTGCTGTCTCAGGTGGATAAAGATTCATCAACACACTGCACCTACTGCCAAAAAGCACAGTGAGATTCAGCGAAGGACAGCAGAAACAGTAAGGCCCAGCACCTCAGAGGCAGCAAGGAGCGGGCTTGAGCGTGTAGGCCCTCGACAAAACGGCTAGGTCTGGATCCTAGCACTGCCACTTAGCAGCTATAAAGCATCAGTCAAAAGTGCCTTCACCTAAACCCAGAATGGATAAGCATACTATGTAAAGTGTCTCTGAGCTATTAATATCAAATGTCAACTTAATCAATTGCTGCATGCCTGCTCCTTCGGCCGTGCAACTGACTACAGAGAGACATAGCACTTCCACAAACATACTGCTGTAACATGAAGAGGCTGAATCCTAAAATAAAATATAGAGCCAATAATTCATGATAGCTCTTATGGCAGAACTCTCAAAAATCAATACCATCTGCTTTGAACTCATTACAGTGCCTCGGAAGGGACAGACTGAAGCACAAGCCCCTTGAAGCACTCTTCATAGTAAAACAGTACAGAGCACATAAGGTAATAAACAAAACATTTACATGGCTGTAGTAATTAAACATATTCAACTTCTGATTATATATAAAATTGAGTTTTTAAAAAATGTATTTCCCTACAAATCTATAGCATACTTAAGGAGTAATCAACTAAGGGTATAACACAGACTGCTAATTTTTTTAAATTATGTTGTAAATTCATCTTCACTCTTTCTGCTACATTTGGTCACAACATATTTTGCTCATTTTAGAATATCCACACTGAACCAAACACACAGTAGTAAGAATCACCTATTAAAGACATGATTATCACATGATTGTTCACTTCTGTACTTTTATTATAAAATCCTTTCTTTTAATACAGATTTTAACATTCACACCAAAATACAAGGACTGTATTTGTCATAAAAGGGTTGGGGACTTGGTTGCTGAGGATCTATCTCCCCAACGCCATTCTCCTCCTACTTAATTCAGAGAGCCTGCAAACCTGTCCAGGACAGTGGGCCGAAAGCAAAGCTAAGAGAGGTTGCAAGGACCAGTTATTCCTCTACCTGTAACACCAGTAACCTCCCTATAAGGATAGCCTGGGAAGGATGCAAAAGAAGAGTGGTGGCCTCTGGAGCAAGGAATTAGGGAATAAGAGATGGCTACTTTAGGCTTTCCCACCATTCTTTTATATGGTTTAAATCTTTTATCATATGCACTTCAAACCAAGTTTTTTAAATTATCAGCCTTCTAGCATGTCAAGGACAAGAGGCTTGGAGACAGTTGAGCACCACAGCGAGCTGCGGGCTTCTAGAGAGAATGCCTGACTTTGCATCCCATAAATACCACTGTTAATAAGAAACATTAGTCAAGCCACATGAACTTCTCTTTAAAACCCAATTTATTCTCCTTAAAATGGGAATAATACCACCTTCTTTTAGGGACTAATAAAGGAGGTACCGTATATACTCAAGTATAAGCCGAGTTTTTTCCGGCACAAAATTTGTGCCGAAAAACCCAAACTTGGCACAAATTTTGTGCCGGAAAAAACTCTGCTTATACTCGAGTATATACGGTATGTAAAATTCTAATAAGTGTTAAATAAATGCTAGCCATATTTTAATTAGGGCTATGAAGAATGCCTATTCTCTTTCTGTTGGCTCTGAAAGGTATTTCTTAAGTCATAACACTAGCACTCCAACAGAGATATTTAGATTTCCTATTAGCCCAACCACCCAAGGGTGGGCCTAGCTCTCCAGTGCCACCTGCTGTCAGCTGGAATTAAGCAAGTGAGAACTGCCCTTAAGAGACAGCCCAAGCCCTGAGAAGAGCAGGAGCCATGAAGGCTCTCTGAAATAGGTGTGAGGGAAAAGCATTCCTGTTACAAATGGCCTTTCCATTTGCAAAGAATCCTTTGAGGAGTAACTATTTATAAACCAAGAAAAAAGGAGTAGTTTTTACAATCTGTTTCAGCACTTTCAGCCAACTGCCAAAGCACTACACTGAGCACTTCAGACATGATCTCATTTAATCTGCCCAACAATTCTATGAGGTAGATATTATCATCTCCTTTTTTGAAATTGGGAAACTAAGGCTCAAGAGAATATGTAATTTTCCCAAAGTCATACAACTAGTCAAAGCAAGAGCAGGGATTCAAACTCTGGTATTCTGCTTCCAGTGAAATGTGGACGCTCTTTGCACCTTGCCTGGATAATTAAAAAGGCTAGGGAAAGTTCTGCTTGTCTGCCTTGGTGGTAGAATCAGTCAAACTGCACACAAGCATTCATATCAGTCAGGTCAGGGCCATGGGGAGGGACCAGATGGCACACTCAGACTCGGGAAAGGAGAGAAGTTTAATAAAGAGATGATTCAAAAAGTAGGCAGGGCTTAGAGAAAACAGCAGAGATAGAGCAGTCCCCTGCAGTAGGAGACCGCCACTAAGCCTGAGGGCTTGGCTATAGGTCCCCGAAGAGCTGTAGCAATAAGAGGGGACCTGGCAGAGTGTGGACAGCACACTGGGGGTGGGGCCAAACTACCCACCTCACTCTCCCACAGAGAGTCCTCTGGTCCTTGTTGGTGCCTCCTGATGCAGCCCACAGAGGTCTACCCTTCCCAGAGCAAGTGGAAAAGGCAAACAGTGGGTCTGGAGGAGGCAAAATGAAGGGGTCCAACAAAAGACTAAAATATGGTCATTGCCAATGATTACTTCTGGGTTTGGGGAACTGCATTTTATTTTTAATTTCTTCTTTATGTCTTATCTTTATAATGAAACCAATTATTTTCCTTTAGAAAGAGAAACACTTTTTATGAATACTCAGAAAAATTTCCAGTCTTCTTTTTGAAGATGTACTTCAAACATGTTAGCTATTTTCTTAAGTGTGTTTATTATTCTATCTTAAGGCTGGCATGTTATCTAGAAAATAACGCTAAAATTACAAGTCAGCAAGTAATAACAACTTAATTTACATTATTTTCTTATCATCACCATCCCATAAATACCAACTGTAACTATATATGAAAGACAGCAAACTAAGTTGCTGAGGACAAGAAAATAAGAAAGGTGGGTCCAAACCCTTCGCTATACAGGTTTGCAAACTCTAGCCTGTGGGCCAAAGGCCCACCTCCTGCTTCTCTACATAAAATTCCACTAAGACACAGCTGCACGGTCCCATGCTCTGTCTTCATGCTGCACAGCAAAGTTAATTCACTGCAACACAGACTGTATGGACGACAGGGCCAAAGTATTTACTATCTAGCTCTTTACAGAAAAGGTTTGCCAACCCGTACTTTAGAGCACTTACCACAGTGTTTAAAAAAACTCTATACATTAGCTTACCCTATAGCAGCAGATACTGACCAAAATAAATCTCACTGGAAAAAAATAAACTGTCTTTACAGCAGATATATAGGAATGCTTTGTAGAAAATGGGACCAGTAGCAGTAGCAGCTTAATCCAAAAGGCATTTTCTAAGTATTATATTTATTTTGGCTCTGAATTTGAAATACTTTCACTGTTTTTTAATAATCAGATGGACCTAAAAAGGAAAATAAAATATAGAACTACAGAACTTCTTAGGATTTTTCACTAACCAAGGACAACCTCTGGTTGTCTGATTTTTCTCATTTGTAAAACAGCTGGCTATAACTCTTCAATTTCTTAGATCTCTTTAGAATCAAAGCTTAGTGGTTCTGAGAATTTTAAGTAGAATTCTTTGTTTACGTGTGTGACACAATCAAGGAATACATGAAGCCAGTTGCAAAAAGACAAACATTGTACGGTTCCAATTATCTGGGGTCTCTACGGTAGGCAAATTCATGGAAACAGAAAGTAGGATGGTGGTTACCAGGGGCTAACGAAAGGTAGAAAAGAGGAATGATTTAATGAGTATAGAAAAAAAAATGACTATAGAGAGTTTCTGATTTGCAATATAAAATTTTCTGGAGATCTGTTACACAATAATATAAATATACTTAACACTATTGAACTGTACACTTAGAACTGGTGAAGATGGTAAATATTACATTATGTGTTTCTATACCACAACTTCAAAAAAAGAAAGAAAATTAAGCAGGTGAGGGTCTCCAAGGCAGTCTGTCCTCTGGCACAGGTTCGTATGAGGATATACTCGGAAAGGAAAGCAAAGCCTGGTTTACTCTTGAAAGCAGCTGTTAAGGAGCAATGGCCTGAGATACAGAAATATAAGGAACTCTTGGAGCTATTTCTACTTTTTTCACTTTCTTGAAGATGAGCTTTCAAAGTCATTATTCTAAATAATTACAGCACTGCATGATTCCTAAGCCTTAAGAGTTTAGCAAAACTGAAGCTGTCCCTGACTCCCACCATTTGTTTTACTGAGATGTTAAATGAGCACCTGGAAGTCCCACAACCTTTCTGGTTCAGACATTTAACTAAAACAAAATTACACGCTGCCTTCGATTTCTTCTGCTTGCTCTCTTCTTCCAGGCCTAGGAAGGTGGACAGCTCAGCTAGGAGGTGCCTTTGCCATCTAGAACAAATCCTGTTTCCACAAGCCTATGACAAAGTAACCCATTACTTTGAAACACTAGTACCTTGAATTTATACAATGTCATTTACCAATGAACTCTAAGTGCCTTTTTCACTCCAACTAGCTTTATTGTCTGCTTTGGTAAGTCATCATCTGTTGGCTGAGAAACTTCCTCTTGAAACCCATAATGCTCCCTAAAACACGTTAGAGAAGCTTGACAGGTAAAGACAGCAGAAAAAAATTCTGAAGACTTGCACTTCAAATGAAATTTAATGGGATCAGATCAATAAGTGACCATCACTAATAACTCACCATGCAGAAGGCTCTGTTCAGGGGACTACAGAGAACACAGAGATAAGTAACTATCTGTGCCCTCTAGGACCTAACAACCTGGTCAGCTAAAAATGCACCTAATAAGTTACATGCAAAGATGATCAAGTAACTGTGATAGGGAGTAGAGTAATGTAAGTGCCAAGGTAATAAGTTAAAAGGCAGAAAGCTGTATTCCTTTGAGGAGGAGGTTAAGCCCAAAACCCTCACTAAGGAGGGAGCCTACTGTATTAGCAGTGAAAGCGTGAGTAGGATCTTGAAGCAGCAGGATGGACAGGCAGGGACGGAATATAAGCAATAAAAATAGAACAAGCCAAGGTTTGGGAAAACACAAAGTATGTTCAGGGCTGGTGAATGGTTCTCTTTGGAAGGATTTTTGAATGAAATGAAAGCAAGATGGCTGAAAGGATTCAGTCAGACCATGTTGAGAAGAGTGTCCAAAGCCAAGGTAAAAGACCTACTTAATTTTGCAGATTGAGTCAGTGAATCCATTGGTCAGCTTCTTAGAGGAAAATACCAGTGGCTACAGGGAGGCTATGCTTAAGTCTACAGGAAAATCAGAACCCCAATGGCATGTGGGACAAAACAGAATGAGTGAGATTCCAGGAAAAAGTGAGTAGGGTCTTCTCTTCCATTTAAAAAAACTCTACATAGAATTTCTCAACAGTTTTTTTTGCTCCTTATAAAATCTGTTGCACTGTCTACCATTCCCACATCTGGCAACAATATGCAAACAGGACTCCTAAGAGGGCCCTTACTGGCTAGGGAGCCCTGCTGCAAACAGCCCCTGGACTCCAGACACCAGCAGGTTATTAAATGCACCACACACACACACACACACACACACACACACACGCTTTAAGGGAAACCTGAATTTCCCTTAAAGCAATGGTTCTCAACCTGTGGGTCGTGACCCACAGAAACTGTATTAAAGGGCCATGGCATTAGGAAGGTTGAGAACCACTTCTTTAATGCTTTTTAAACACCTTAGAAGGAGTATCACGAAGAAGTTCCTTTGTAGACATGGAGCTATTCTGTATCTTCATTGTTGTAGTGAACACACAAATCTACACGTGATAAAATTGCACAGAAATGTGCACATACATACGTATACATAAATGAGTACATATAAAAACTGGTGGAAATCTCAATAAGGCTGGCTTTAATACCGTTTGAAACTTGTGTAAGATGTTACTATAGAGAGAAGCTGGATGAAGACACAGGACCTCTCTGCACTGTTTTTGTCACTTATTACTGTCATTTCTAAATAAAAAGCTTTAAAAATATTTAAAAAAACATCTCATACTCTGACCACTAACTCAAAAAGTCTAAATCTAAACCAGCCCAAATCTACCCTTAATCTTACCTTCCTCTGAAGGCCCTTAAATTCTAAACAGAACACCACGTTCACTGCCTGCCCTGACAAGAAATACAACCTTCCACAGGGTTCCACCTTCCCAGTTTCTGTAAATCCTACCCTTTGTCAAGACTTAGCTCATGATCTTTCCTTCACCTTCATGCCAATCCATATAGATTCTCTCAAATCCAAAATCCACCAGGCACTGGTGTCAGACACGTTCTCTGAAAGGGGCCTCCATCTGGTTAACAACTAAGTGGCCCATACCCTTTTTCTACAAAAAGATTTTGATAGGGTGGAGTCAGCCAGTTAAAAGAAAAATATTTCTCTGAAACTGATACTTTGTCCATTTTTTAACTTTGTCAAAAGCTACCCCTAAATGCTCCCCCTTGCTTTTTTGCCCTGATTTGTCTATTAACCAAACCACATAACAACACAAAATTTTTTTTATATTTTTTCAATACTTAATTATTTATTGGAAAAGATTATAGATTCCTTGATAGTATTTTTTGACACGAGTGGAACTGAAGGATTTATAAAAGCAGTTCTCAACCTGTGGGTCGTGACCCCTTTGGGGGTCAAATGACCTTTCACAAGGGTCGCCTAAATACATCCTGCATATCAGATATTTACATTATGATTCATAACAGTAGCATAATTACAGGTGTGAAGTAGCAACAAAAATAATTTTATGGTTGGAGGTCACGACAACATGAGGAACTGTACTAAAGTGTCACGGCATTAGGAAGGTTGAGAACCACTGGTTTACAGTGTCTCTCAGAAACATAACCAATTAGGCTGGGTGAGCACAGAGAGGCGGGAGTTACTCTGTTGGTATTATACAAGTATTGATGCTGATATATACACCAAGTACCACAGTCAGCATGAAGAATAGGACAACATATTACAGATCACTTTCATATCTAGTTCTACAATGAGGAAACAAAGGCCAGATTTCAGTTACCCAATTACTATTATAATCCAAGAATCTAGCATCTTATTAACAGAAGATTTCTAAACATAAACCTACCCAAACAAATTGAAGTACACATGCTTCCCTTTCTCCAAGATATAACTTCTACATTAAACTACATATTTTTTTGTCTCTATGATTTTGGTGACTGTCTTTACTCAGTCTTTTAACAAGAACATCTTGGTTTCAGCCTAGATCTCTCTGTGTGCCTTTGGGCGAGTCATTTCCCATCAAAGGCAAGCTGCCTGAGCTACAGAGCGAATGATTAATTCAGATTATCTCCACATCCATCCTGCCTCCAACAAGTCCCAGGGTGCTGATTCAATGACTAAAGGCATAAAGTCAGGAGATTACAGACAAAAAACCACCACCTCAGACTAATAAATTTATAAAATACTGACATCTACTGGAAATTGAGAAAATTACTCAATCTACCTGAGAAATAGCAGCCTTTAAAAACCTATTCTTGGATACCTCATTCTGAAAACATGTCACCAAGTATGCACGTTTCTTATGAAATTAAATTTTCCAATATTTAATTTTATCAAACTTAAGAAAATTTTAAAGAAAATAACTTTAAAATTACTTCAGAGAATTCTTGTTCCGTTTGGAAATTTGAGCCTACATTCCCAAGCTTTCCTATACAACAAAAATAAACAGATTGAAAATATAATGAAAAAATTCTATTCCCAAGAACAACAAAAAATATAAATTTATTAGGAATACATTTAAAAGAAACTGTGCAGAAACAACATGACTAAAGGCAAAAAATATTTACAAAGGAACACAGAAAAGGCCAAGACTAAGCAGGGAGGCAGGCCATATTCCTGAAGAAGACTGACTATTCTAAAGAACCCCATTTCCCTCAAATTACTGTATATACTCGAGTATAAACCGAGTTTTTTCGGCACAGAGTTTCTTCTCCATGAGATTATGAAGGAGAACTTTCCAGATATGCCAAGAGATTCCAAAATTCAGATAGCAGACAGTTTCAGAACTCCAGCACGACTCAACCCGAATAAGACATACCCCAGACACATCATAATCAATTTCACTAAAGTTAATATGAAGGAGAAAATTCTGAAAGCTGCCAAATGAAAGAAAACTATTACCTACAAGGGGAAGAATATTAGAATAACTGCAGATCTCTCTGCTGAAACCTTTCAAGCTAGAAGACGATGATCATTGACTTTTAATCTCCTAAAACAAAATAACTTTCAACCCAGGATCCTATACCCAGCCAAACTGAGCTTCATTTATGATGGAGAAATTAAATACTTCAACGACATTCACATGTTGAAGAAATTGCCACAACTAAACCAGCACTCCAGGACATTCTTAGACCTAGCCTCCATAAAGACCAACATAATCTTCCACCACAAAAGTAAACCCACCCAAAAGATTTCTGATCAAATTCCAACTTCCACAGTCGCAAAAGAATTAAAAATGT
>CAUYPK010024947.1:0-41910 GCA_963574355.1 Loris lydekkerianus
CTAAGACATGAAACTATAAAAATACTTGAAGAAAGTGCAGGGAAAACTCTTGAAGAAATCGGCCTGGGTAAATATTTTATGAGGAGGACTCCCCAGGCAATCGAAGCAGTATCAAAAATACACCATTGGGACCTGATCAAACTAAAAAGCTTCTGCACAGCCAAGAACATAGTGAGTAAAGCATGCTCCATGATTTCTTAATAATTCCTGAAATAAGCAAATGCGTACCTGCTGCACACAGAGTCGTCCAGCCCAGATTTCTCCTCAGCAATTCTGATCTTGACGTGATTTTCTGCTCTTTTCCACAAGAGTGGGACACGGGGGAACCTTCTAAACTTCCTGAAAATCTGGGAGGTCCATGATTCATCATGGGTTCACTGTGTGCTCAGCACCAGAGACAGAGCGGGGAAGGGGCCCCCGAGCTCAGATTGCAGAGGGGATGCCACACAGTAAACATGTTAAAGGAAACTAGGCAGGATCAGTCTAGACAGGTCTGGCACTGTGCAGAGAAGCAAAACAAGGCAGCAGGGCAAGGAAGGTGCAAAGCTACTTTAAAGAAAATGCCCAGAAATCCTCCCTAGGAAGGGAAATTTACACTGAGACTTGGAGAATGGGAAGGGGCCCCATCACGTGAGGAAACAGTGGAGCCCATGCCTGGAGCAGGGACAAGCGTTACTCTATGGCTGGAACTACAGGAACAAAGGGAGACCAGTACGCCACGATGCTGGAGGCGCAGGCAATTTCAGACAAGTTATGGTCCCGTAGCCACGGGGAGGTGTTTAGATTTCATCACAATGTGCTGAGAGGCTATCAGAAGGTTTTAAGGGGTATGTCCGAATCACCATGGCGACTGCAAAGTGAACAGATTGGAGCAGAAGCAACATGGTACCAGGAGGCTGGGGGGGAGCTGGCCAGGGTGGGGACAGGTCCAGTGCCCAGCAATGCCCCTGGGCTGCATGTCACAGCTTCCTTCTGGGCTCCTCTGTGGCAAAATGAAGTCAGTGCACACACATCTGACCACCCAAGGAGGCCACAAACCACTCACAGGGAAGGAATAATGGCACATGTTGGAAATTCTGTCTCAGAAAAATGTGGCAAACTTCCAGCTTAGGGTGTGTGCTGATTAAAAGAAGAATTTTCTGAGAAGAGGTAGGAACAAAAACTCAACCTCACCATTAATTGCTACCTCGTTTATTTATAATTTTAACATACTTGCTATTAAATCTAAGTCTCGTAAGAAAAGAAAAAGTCAAGACATCTCCCATCAAAAGAAGTCCTTTGTTTGGGAGTCCCTGCCTCCAATCATGCTTCAGCAATTTTCCTGAAAGCGATTTGATGAATGCAAACTGACAACACCAAAGTTAGTTTCAAAGATGAAAACAAATGTAGGGCTTTTGAAATCATTTTATTGAACTATGAGATGCAACCTCTTTTGCATCTTGAAGCACTATTAAATATTCTTTCGAGAATGTGGAGAAACACCTAACGTTTTCACTGTTTCATGAGAACTCACTCCAGCCAGTAAATTTCTGTTCTGGGTTGTTCGAAAAATGCAGGCTAGCCTAAGTGCCCTAGAATAAAGAATCCATAACTCAGCATTACTACTGAAACAAAGTGTGGGAATTTACAGCGTGGTCCAGCTTTTCTTTAAAAAAATATTTTATAACTACATATGAAGAGAAAAGGCTCTGAAAAGATATCCTCCCATGAGTTTACAGCTTTTCAGAGAAAGGGACAATGTATGCTAATTTTGGCTTTCTTGTATTTTCTAACTTTTTTTTTTTTTTTTTTTTGCATCTCACTATGTCACCCTCAGTAGAGTGCAGTGGTGTCACAGCTCACAGAAACCTCCAACTCTTGGGTGTAAGCAATTCTCTTGCCTCAGCCTCCCAAGTAGCTGGGACTACAGGTACCTACCACAACACCCGCCTATTTTTTGGTTGTAATGGTATTATTTGGCAGGCCCAGGCTGGATTCGAACCTGCCAGCCTAGGTGTATGTGGCTGGTACCCTAATCACTTAGCTACAGGCATTGAGCCAAATTTTCTAACTTTTTGTAATGATCTTATTTTGTTTTTAATTTCCAATAAGTAATAAAACACCCATAACAATTCTACTCGGCAATTGTAGCGATCAATTTTCTGTGTCAACTTGGCTAAGTCAAGGTGCCCGGACATTCTTTGGGATGTTTCTGTGAAGGGATGGCCTTATATTTATGACTCAGATACGTCCCGTTCATGCCCGCTTCTCTGGCTGACTCACTTGACACGAGCCAGAAGCTCTCTCAAGCACTTTTGTCCTGCAGAGCGCTCTCGCTGGCTCTGAGCACTGGTACCCCAGTTCTCCCTTGAAAGGTCTCTGATGGCTGGACGTCCGGTCACTTGAGTGAGCCTTAGCTCAAATCTGAAGCTTCAGTAGGGACCTCCACCCTGTCTGAACTGCCACCCCTGGCCAGTCTTACTTCCCCACAGCCATGTTTTCTCCACTGCCTAGAGAGAACATGAATATTTAATTGCATCCCCTCCCTACTCCCCCTTCTCCAGTAGAGTCCCCGTTCTGTATGTGAAGGCACAGACTCACCCATCCTCTCCCGCTCCTGTTCCCCAGCATAGGGCCTGTGCCCACCTTTCCTCCCTCTTCTCTGAGTGACCCTAATGTAGAGGGTGAAGCACGTCAGTACTGAAGTCATGGAACTGACCCTTTCCCATCCTTTCTCAAACTTGGAGCTCAAGAGGTACGTAATTGGAATCAATGGCAAGAGTGTTCCATCCCTGTCCGCCGACGGCACCCAGTGGCTCAGAGCTCGGAGTGCACTACTCAGAGTGACCAGAAGAGCATTTCAGAGCGTGAGCCCCGCTCTCAGGGGCTGGGATTCGGTTTGTTGACTGCGGCCCCTGAACAGCAAGAACATCTAAAAACCCTGGTGATGCTGAGTCAGGGATACAGTGGAAGGGCTCAACCCTTCTCCCTAAATCCACCTCCCTCTCCCTCAGAAGGCACACACATGTGCACGCACGACTAAACCACCTGCTCCCTTGGCACATAGTCCTAGAAGACAAACTCTGTGATCGAAAGTTAGAAGTACTTATTAATTTTAATGTTTAACATGCATATAAACACACTAAACACACACTTCCAAATTGCTTTCCAAAAATGGTTTTACCCACTTACAAACTCTCCAGTAGTATTTGAGATTTCTTCTTCACCTAGTATTCTTTTACCTTTTCACCTTGTTATTTTGACTCTGATTTTTTTCTTTCTATTAGAGAGGCTGAATGTTTTTCCAGATGTTTCTCACTCTTTTGCATTTCCTCTTTTGTGAATTGTTTACACCCTCAGTGCTAGCGATCTGCTCACTCAGCGGATCTCTCATCTGTTGGATAGAGGAAAACTGATCTATCCAGAGCCCTTCGCAAGGTGTCTGAAGAAGATTTGGTTAACACACACTACATAAAGCAAAACATGAAATACTCCCTCGAGGAAAGAAATGTCCCCAGGAGAAATCAAAGAAGGAAGGTCTCCTCCTCAGTGGGAGAAGAGGGAGCATTTTCACGGATGGGTAGAATGAATGTAGATTGACTGATAAATTTGAATAATCAGGAAAGATGGAGAGAGGCAAGAACAGTCAGACTTCCAGGGAGAGGGGCAGCACTGGGGACACAGGGGCATCCGTCACTGATGTGCCCGTGAAGAATCCCATCTGCCACATATGCTTTTAGGAGCAGGTGCATCTGGGCTGTGGTCTGTGTGCCCGTGCAGAGATGGTGCATGCACTGGTGCCTGCCCAGGTGGCTGTGTCTCACAGCCGTCCACCCACTGGTCAGATCTGCAGCCTCAGCAGTCAATTACAGTCTGTCTACGTTCTCTTATTCATTTAATCCATTTAATTAACTACTGACTTTCTTCTGTAGTGACCAAGAGCTACACTACAAGTAACTTTAAACCATTCATCTGCAAGCTTGGCAAGAAGACATCGCTCCCCCAAGGCGACAGGCGGATTTCATTAAACGCCACCGGCACTGGGGAGCCACAGGAGCAGTGCACGGGGAAGGGGGCTTTTTGTTCCCAGCCAGTTCTGCCCCAGCTGAAGCTCAGTTTCTGGGAGGCAGCTGACCACAGCTATCTTGCCCTGTCCCCACACCACAGCACCCAGATCCCAGTGACCCCACTCTGGGTGTGACAGCTGGGTTTTCGGATATGCACCTAACTAAAGATTAGCCCACAGTCTTCATGATCTATGATCTAACCTGGGATAAGATCATTAATTCTGTTGGAATTTGGGAAGGAGAAACTGAGGCAGTTTCTGAAGCAGATCAAGATGAACATATTGTATTTGGAGATTAAGACGGAGCAGCAGAGGGAACAGCTACCAGGTGTGAGCTGCAGGGCCACCGGGGAGGCACAGCAGGCAGAGAGGAAGTGCAGCCGTCTCCCCTCTGCACAGAGGGCCACCCAGCCTCCCCGACTCTGGGCTCTGTTCTTCCTCCCATGCCACTTTGACAGCACCGAGATTCCATTCCCAAGACTCCTAACTTTCTAGAACCTCCTCTCCCCCCCACCTTTCCCTGAATGTGCTTGAGGGTCTTTCGGTTCCTACTTCCACATGAGCCCTGTCAGGACAACCACCAGGCATTGGAGTTTCCTGAGGAACGGGAAGGGGCGGCCGCCTGCCACACCCACTTCTCACATCAGACGTAGTCCCCGGAAGCCCAAGAAAAATTCCTCTTTCCTCAGTTCCCAAGGCTGAAAGGAAACCAGGTACCTGCTATCACCAAACTGACAAAAGGAGGTGGATCTCTCTGGCTCTAAAGCCAGAATTTCTTTCCAATAAGTATGAGAAGAACAGCCGAGATTGAAAGGAGGCTTATTTCCTCTTAATGATACGTTCTTAACAAGACACCGCAGGAGCGGCCGTGAGGACTTCGAGTGCAGAAACAGAAGGCAGGAAAAGTTGGAGAAGGTGAGAGAAGGAACACGGCCGGAGAGTCAGCCCAAAGCAGCTTTGAGAGCTCAGGCAAAATCTGCCAAAAAAAGAAACAGCATGAAAGAGATAATTAGCTATGATCTTTTTTAAACTAAAAAAAATTTTTAAAGAGTAACAAACTGACAAGAGAAGACAGAAAGGCGCCTGCAGGTTGAGGACAGAAGACTATTCAGCACTTACTCTCTTTAACGAGCTTCTGACAGGCCGAAACAGATACGGACTCAGTGACTGGGAATTCACCTTGGCCACAGAGGCGCTGAGGGCCTCCCTCAGGGTGGAGGGGTCGTAGTCATACACGGGGAAGCCTGGACACAACCACAGGGCAGGGTGAGACAAGGCGCATGGGCCAGGACGCTCTGCGTGGGTCAGGGCGGAGGCCTCCCATCGGTACCTTACCCGAGCACGACCAGGCATTCATTCCAAGGGCAAACACAATCAACATCTTCACGGCCATCCTCTCCATCCTGGGAGGGATAATTTTAATTCAGAGCCAGGGAGATTGTCTTTCTGTGAGTTTGGGACAGCTCTTCTTCCTGAGAAAAGCTGCCTTTATCAAGTGTGACCTGGCCTCTCTCTGATCGGGCAGTCTGTAACTTAAACAGAAACGATTGATCCCAGGGTCAATGTTTACTGCCAA
This sequence comes from Loris lydekkerianus, assembly GCA_963574355.1. Taxonomy (NCBI): domain Eukaryota; kingdom Metazoa; phylum Chordata; class Mammalia; order Primates; family Lorisidae; genus Loris; species Loris lydekkerianus. The sequence continues at coordinate 5,622 of CAUYPK010024947.1, forward strand.
CTTTTCCTATGGCAAAGTTCCAGTCTGAGGCCACTTTTGAAGTTTAGATCTCACCAGGGGACTTTAACCCACTGCAGAAGACATCAAGAGACTCAGGACTTCACGCGTGCTGTTCATTTCTCTCTGTCTTAATTTCATTCTCTTGGAGGTAGCAGATATAATCTTGTGTTCAACAAAATGGCTAATTTTAACCTGCTGCCTATTTGGTTCCCATTCATGGTCCTAAAGATCTTGCAGTTGACTGTTTAGGATAGTGTGGGTATTTCAAGATTTTTCTTTTTAGAAATTATGTCTTTAAAGAAAAGAATTTTATACAAGAGTCTAAATTATTCTAAGTAAGTGCAGTGCAGTAAAAATCTAGGACACACCGTCCTATTAGCCAACCTTCTCTGCTACAGGACACTTCCATGTGTCACCCGGACAAACAGGGTATTCACATAACTGATGACTGTCATGCATCATTAGGGGAGGGGTGGGGGAGGATGGGTGGAGAGAGGGTAATAGGTGGGACCACACCTACAGTACATTTTACAAGGGTACATGTTAAATTTGCAAAGTATAGAGTATAAATGTCTGAACACAATAACTAAGAAAATGCTGTGAAGGCTATGTTAACCAGTTTGGTGAAAATATTTCAAATGGTATATAAAACCAGCACATTGTACCCCATAATTGCATGAATATACACAGCTATGATTTAATAAAAAATAAATAAAAATTTAAAAAAGGTGAGACACTTTGTAGGAAATACAATTTGTATAATAAGCAGGCCACTGCGTTCTTATAAGAATGATTTCATGCATAGGAAGCCACACTAGGTTATGGCTCCGAGACACCTGACCTTGGCTCTACCATTTACCAGGTGTGTGCCCTCCAGCATGGGACTCAACACCCCAGAGCCTCAGTTTCCGTATCTATAAAACAGGCACAAATGGCTATTAGTCATGGTTGTCTAGACAAAGAGTCAACAAGATGAAAATAGAAAGAGAGAGAGATTTACTTTCTTACGAGAGTACATGTGAAACTTAGTGAATGCAGAATATGATTGTCTTAACACAATAAGAAAATGCCAGGAATGCTATGTTAACCAGTGTGATGAAAATGTGTCAAACTGTTTATAAAACCAGTGCATGGTGCCCCATGATCACATTAATGTACACAGCTATGATCTAATACTAATATAAATAAATAAATAAATAAATAAATAAATAAATAGAAATTGGTTCATGCAGTTGTAGAGACCAGCAACCCTAAGATCTGCAGAGTGCACTGGCGGGTTGAACACTCAGGTAAGAATTGCATTTTTGATGCAAAGGCATCTACAGGCAGAATTCCTTCCTGTGTGGGAAATGATGGTGGGGTCAGTTTTTTTCTATTCTGGCCTTCAGCTGATTGGAGGAGGCCAACTCACATAAGGAAGGGGTGTCTGTTTTACCCAACATCTGTTAATTTAAGTGTTAACTTCATTTTAAAAATATCTTCACAGAAACATCTAGAATAGTCTTTGACAAAATATCCGGGTACTACAGTCCGGCCAAATTGACACATCAAATTAGCTATCATGTGAGGATTAAACAAACCCTCTGAGGAGTACTTGGAAAATTAACTGCTCAATAAACGGTAACTATTAGCAAGAATACAATGCAATAAATATTTCTATCACCTACTATGCATTAGGCCATAGGTGCAGAGAATACCTTATATGAACTAATAATCTAGTTTACCTTTTGTAAATGAGGCAAATGAAAGAGCTCACGGAGGAAGCATCAATCCCTATAAGCGTTTGGAGGGGCTGAAGGACTTCTAGAGATGGAGGGGACATTGGTGGTTTGCTTTCCTCTCATAAGCCCAGTGCCTGGCAGGTCATGTGTCTCTTGGAACTTGGCCTCAAGGAATGTAAACTCACCCACTGAGAGAGAAAGTGCCTCAGCCCAGGAAGAAAGAGCAGAAACCCTGGCAGGAGGACAACAGCTGTTTGCCAACAGACATGATGGGACACAGTGACGTTCTTCAAAGGTAGGCCAGCCACAGTTACCAATGAGAAGAGGGGCCTCAGATGCAACAGCCATGCCCTCCAGAAAGGGCAGGGATGCAAAACTTAAATTATTGCTACTGCGTAAGGCAACTTCATTAACCAAAATATGGCCTCAGTTTTTGCCTGCTCTCTTCACAAAGGCACAAAATCATGCTTCAGACGACCTCACACACTCACTAGAAATGATGCTTCCATGAGTGTTTGCCTCGCTGAGCCAAAAGGCTTTCTTCCCACAAGTCTTATTCGTCAGCACTTTGGCACAAGGGTGTATTTAAAGCCCCTAGATAATCTCAGGGTCTCAGTCCCCACCAGGCCCACTCAACGGCAGCTCTGGACCCAGCTGTTTCTGGCCACTCCCAGCCTCATCTCAGGCCATCCTCCCTCCATCACCATGTGTCCTTTTGTTTCTTGGAAACACCAGATGACTTTGGTCCCAAGGCTTTTGTACCTGCTGTTTTCTCTGACACCATTAACATAATCTCTCCCGCTCTCCCTAAAGTCAACTCCTTCCCAGCAGTCAGGTAGTGGCTTAAACAGCGTCTCCTCAGAGGGCTTCTCCTCATGCACCTGCCTAGGCTAACTCTGTCCTCTCCCCCCACACCACTGTCTGCTTCCTCCCTTCCTCACACTTACACAGATGCTTACTGAGCTTGTCTGTGTGCTGGGCACTGTCTTTCTCCTCTGGTGGGCCACAAGCTCCATGGGGCAGGCACCTGGCTGTCTTGTCCATGTCACACTGAAGCACCCAGGCAGGAAGACAATCAAATATTTATTGAACGAATGAGTGAGTTCTCTTGAACTTTAATCAGCGTCTTCCTACTTGAGGCCTGCACTAATTTCTAGTGTGTAACAGGTACACAGAGCTGTGTTCTATTAGGTCATGACCACCAAAATTTGTAATCCTATAACTTTTTAACCTGCTTTGAACTCAATTCCATTAGAGTCTTTCAGATTTAACTAATGGCATCATCTGGATACCAACTCCATGGTCTCATTAAATGAGCAGCAGTAAGAAAAGTAATTGCAAAAGAGTCGAGGAGATTAAAGAGACGACAGTGAAATAATGTTGCCAGCACAGGGCTATTGATTTTGGTTGTAACTCTCTGGTGTGGGGATAGATCTGTTTATTTCTCAGATTCTCTCGGCTACGATTAAACACGGGCACCAGGCATGCAGGGCAGGCACTGATGAGTGCTAAAAAGTGCCTCTGCAGACTGCTGTCATGTCTGTAAACCCAGAAGATTAAATACAAGCCATCCGTTGAAATGTGGGCCAGGCTGATTTCTTTTAGTATTCTCTCACCAATCTGCAAAAGCGTGTGCAGAATTAATTCCTGTAGTTTTCTGCTGTTCCAACACAAATTATTTAAAAGATTAAGAATTATATGCCTCTACGTGGAGAAGATTGTGTAGATTTTTAAGAATAACCCCTGAAAATTTATACAGAATTCACCACAGAAAGCCTCAGAAGAGCAATAGAAAAAACACTAAGTAGAGATGGGTAGGTGTGCACCACAGACCAATGAGATTCATCGCTATCCTCTTTACCATTTTTCTTGAGATTATTTATTTTCATTTTGGTCCTCTCTATGAGTAATATTGAGAAACAACACCAACGTCAGAGGAAATGCAACCGAATCTCCTCTGATCTGTAAACCACACACTTTGCAGCTGCCTTTCAATGTCTCTTATTACCACGATTTCTGAGCTCCTGAACTTCACTGTCAAGGTCATCCTGATGGCCTAGCAGCAATTTTCAACCACACCAGAGTGCCATGAAAACTTTAAAGATCATTAATTAAATTATTTTCAAAAGAAGGCCAAAGCATGGTAGGTATATTCTCTTTTCTACTCTTTTTTTTGATCAACGTAATCTAAGTGTTATCTGGAAGTTTAACTATAGGTTCAAGTGAGATTTTAAAAAAGGTTGAAAACCACTGGCCTATAGTCATGAGCTTTCCATGTTCAATGCTGTCATCACAGTTATTGTACAGAAAGGACAGGTTATCTGCAAAGTGAAGTCGTGCAGATCAGCAATGCTCACAAAGCAGTCCCCAGACCAGCAGCTTCAGCGCCTCCTGGGAACTTAAGGAAAATGCAAATTCTCAAGCCCTCTCCCACACCTACTAAATCAGGGACTCCAGGAAGAAGACCCAGCCATCTGTATTTCCACAAGTTCCCCTGGGGATTCTGACTCACATTCAAGGTGGATGGTCACTGGCACAGAATAATGGCTGATTGGTGATTTTGCCCACCAGGGGACATTTGGCAATGTCTGAAGACACTTTCAACTGTCACAACTAGGGGAGAGGGTTCTGCCAGCATCTGGTGGGTAGAAACCGGAGATGCTGCTGAACATATTATAATGCACAGGACAGGTGTTTATGAAAAATAATTGTCTGTTCCAAAATGTCATAGTGCCCAGGTCGAGAAACCCTGGTGTAGAAAGGACTAAGAAGGCTGAGCCCATGCACTTAAGGACACTTTCCAAAGGGCACACACAACATTACTGCTTACAGCTCACTGGCCAGAAAAAAGTTGCAGAGCTAAGTTATCATGAGGGAAGCTAGGAAATATAATGTATTAGCTGAGAGAATAGACTTCAGAAAGGTAAGTAACAATCTTTGCCAACTTGAGTTGCAGAAACCAGGGATTTATGCTCCTCGGTATAGAAGGGATCTCCAGGAAGACAGTTGTGCAGAAGGCTGGAGGGCAGTCCTTGGAAGGAGGGTTTCAAAGAAAAGATGAAATTAGAAAGGATCTAAGAAGAGATGTATATTTCTGGTGAAGAGTTCGGAGTTGAATTTCTGATCGGTACAAAAAAACTAAGGCAAGTATTTTTAAACGAGGCATTATTTCCAGGAAAAATAGACATTTGTTCAAGAAATATCTATCAATTAGAAAAGTCTTGGCTATAACATGGCAACCAAAATTCCCAAAGTTGCAGCAACTTTAAACAATTTTTAACATTTTTTTTTGCGATCATGGGGCACCATACACTGGTTTTATAAACAGCTTGACACATTTGTAACTTTTTTTTTTTTTTTACTTTTTTTTTTTTTGCCGTTTTTGGCCGGGGTTTGAACCCGCCACCTCTGGTATATGGGGCCGGTGCCCTACTCTTTTAAGGCACAAGTGCCGCCCCACTTTTTAACATTTTACCTTTTGCATGCACTGTGTACCCGACGGGGGCTGACAGTGCGGTTCTGCTGGTCGTAGTCACAGCATGACTCAGGGTGATGGAGCCGCCATCACTTTACGACTGCTGCTCTTGTGGATATTGTGAATAACACACAAGAGATCTACCCTCTTCACAAATTGTAAGTACAGGCTGTCCACGAGTTACAGACATCCAATTTACGAAAAACTCGTGCTTACAAACGGGGCTATTACGGGTCATAGATAAGTATATGTATTCCTACTTACATACAAATCAGCTTAGGAACAAACCTACAGAACCTGTCTTGTTTGTAACCTGGGACTGCTTGTATATGATATGGTTTTGTTAACTACAAATACCTTTTAGCACAGTGGATCTCCTGAGCCGTTCACCTTGCAGGGCTGAAATGCTATACCCAGTGACTCCCTTCTCCTTGCCCCACCCAGCGCCCAGCAGCCACCATTCTGCTTTCTGCCTATGGGTCTGTGGCACGTTGCTGTGTCAGCTTGGTGGCGGTGGCAGGCTGGGTGCCCAGTCCCTCTGGTGGCAAGGTCAGGTATTGCCTGTGGTGGGCAGGGCAAGGTAACCCCCTGGCCTCCCAGAGGAGAGCAGGTGAGGCTGCAGCGGTGGGTGGAGGAGGGCACCTGCTGAAGGGATGAGGCCGAGAGCCACCCTTGATTTTCCTGCTGACATCAATGGGGTTCGTCTCGTGTTCTTCTGGGGTCAGGGACCTCCTAATCGGTTTCTGGATTTCTCACAAAGGGAATCGGCCCTCATATCACTGTTGAATCCGAGTGTACACGGGGACAGGGGAGCCCAGAGCTGCCTGTCCCACCGTCCTGCTGACATCTCGCACAGCTGCCTCCTTGAACTTGGGCAGCCAGCAATGCTGGGCAGAAAGAGACTGGGAAGGCTTCACACTGGTGATTAATGCTCTGCCTGCAGCTCATGGGCTAGACGAGTCACATAACTGGAACATCCCGGGCAGCAAGAGAGAAAATCTGACATGAACTCTAAAAGCAGAGAATAAAATGTTTTTCACAGAGTGCTAATGACAGCCACAGAAGGAAATACTGTGTTGCTGTGGTGGGGAGAGGTCATAAGAGACATGACTCTACATCCTCCCACGATAGGAAGTCAAGTCACACAAGTTTAAACCACCAAGAAAGAGCAGGATGACTCTATTGTTAATACAAAAAGTTTAAAAGTCAGAACAAACAGACGAAAGACTTCTAAGTGGTACCCTCAGTCAGCTTCTAGTTAGAATGGGGGTGGGGCAGGTATTACCATCGTTCATTATAAAACCTATTTTTAAAAAGTCCAATACCTTTGGACTTTTAAAAAATAAGTCAAAGTTTTTTTTTAATTGAGTTTCACATTTCAAGCCCAGAAGAATTATTTGATGTTTAATAGAGACCATCTCTATGTCTTCCAAGTGCACTATAGCACCATGACATTTTTCTTTGAAGAAGAAGGAAGAATCAGCTCTTTCTGGCGCTCAGCTCCAGGTGCTCAGACCTGGGGAAAATCTGTCTGTTTCCACTTTCACAACCAGCAAAGAAACATCATTTAGGAGCAAAAAACCTAAAGAAGTGAATAATTTCCATTTTAAGGATAATTTTCAGACTTTTACAATTGGAGTAGCCAAGACTAACCCTTGGAAGTGAGACAGCTTTACTGTATGGCTGGAATCCAGATAATCTTCAGACAACACACTTTCCTGTTAAAATGTAAATCAGTGGACGTGTTTGTGGGTTCAACCATTGCATTCACTTTGAAGACTTTTCTAAATATTCTAAATGCTTCTGAGATGTGTTCAGAGTTTTGGTACTACTTTGCACCTCTCTAAGTGTATAAAAGCATTAAATTATTTTTAGTTTGGTAATATATGGATATTATCCAAACATATACTTTTTAAAAGTATGGAGAAGGTGTCATTTGGGGGTTAAAAAAAATCTCAGTTCCCCTGCAGGCTTCTTAATAGAATAGCCACGCCCTAATTAATGGGACCATTAAACTCTTAGTTTTCTCACGTGGATGTAAACAAAGATGGTGGCCCTGCTTTTTCTCATGAGAAGCACTGAGTTGCCTTTGTCTTCCTTCCAAAGACTGTTGAAGTGTTGATGGAAGAAATTTCAAGATAGGGCGGTAAAGACCTTGTAATTCTACCTCAAGACACATCTTGTACTTCAAAGCTAACCTCCTGCTGCAGAATCCTATTTTGCCTGAGAGAAACAAAATCCATTTGGCCTTCCTGGCTTCTTCTGAGATACTTCTAGTGTCCACTCCCTTCTCGTCCACTTCCAGCCAGATGGAGATCATTCATCAACCAAGGAAGATACCATGTTCTCAAAGAGGCAAAAAAGAAAGTACACCAATAATTTCTAACCACTTGGATGGTTTCCATGCGCCGAGCCCTGTTCTGAACACTCGTATGTCCACGTATGTCCACGATGTGTCTGGGGGCACCCTCACGTGGTTCCCTTTGTGCCCAGATTGCCCAGAGGCCTGAGCTCTCCACTGCCTCCCACCAGGCACACTTGATAAAGATTCTCCCCAAGGGGCTCCACTGTAGGTTTTGGGCTGTTGGGAGCAGAGGCAAAGCCTGGTTAGCAAGGAAGGCAAAGAGGGCAGAGCTCAATGAGTGTTATAGGGGACTTTCTCCTTCCTTTGAGTAAAACTCTCTGTGTCATTTTCTTCATGGCCAAGTTCCTTTGCCCTACCAGATGAGGCTCAGACCCAGCTCCCTTGCACAACTCCCCCTGATCTGTTCTTCTTCTGTGCCCACTCCGGGGCCTGCATCCACTCTCTGGGATTCCCTACATTATCGTGCCCTCCAGGTGGCATCCACATCTTGAGTTTGTCTATCTTCCTCATTAGACCGAGTTATTTTCCAAGGCAGCAATGATGTCACTTATTACAAATAATTCAATACATGATGATTGAATGGCTGAGTAAATGAATGGATGGGTCAGATGAAGAAAGTAGAGTTTTGTGACCTGCCCAACTTCACATAACTAAAGACAACTCAAAGTTATACCTTGTAACCTCGATCCAGGGCCTTGTCTTCTATACTTTACTAAACCTTGAATATTTTTCCTCTTTAAGAGTCTTTGATAAAATTAAGTGAGAAATGAGTACAAGGGAGAAATGAGTATAATTGTTGGAAAGGGAATTGAACATAGATTAAAGACATAAGAAGAAAAAATGACAAAATTAGAAGGATAAAAAAGAGAACATACCAAAAAGAGAGTAAGTAAGAGAGTCCAGATGCTCACTTTAGATTATTATGCAGGGGTGACCCCAGGGATGCAGTTGGTCTATGTGCAAAGAAAAACAGTAAGTCGTAACCAGGACATTCTATTCCATTTCTGCATGTCTTGATACTAGCATAAGAAATACATAGAATGAACAAAATGTAATTATTCTAATTAATGTCAAAAACTGTGAAGGGTCTGAGATTTCACCCAACGTGGAACTGGCATGGGTGCTGACAGAAGACACAAGATTCCCGTGTCAGAGACGAAAAGACATTTTGTTACTCACAGCAGGAGCCAGAGCTGCAGCCCTTTCTGTGCTGGTCACTTGAGCCACAATTGCCACAGAGTAATGTGAAAAGAGCCGCCTTCTATCTACAAATACAGTCAGTTGTGTTACAGCAGAAGAACATGTAGAGATCTTGAATAATTTACCAGGGGGACAATGGGCAGTAAGCACGCCTGCACTTTTCTTAGAGGAAGACATTACCTTTGTTATATTGGAGAGCCAGCACGTCCATCCTCTATTCTGAAGGTAGACATTATCTCTATCTTCCAAGGCTTTTCATTGTATAAAATCCTTGAATAGGTAAATAGAAACAAAGGCAGTCGGTGTCTCTGTTCATAAAATGTGCAGAAACATAAAAAGCTGGTGGGTAATTATCCCCCAATAATTATCAGATTCTTCCATTGACTCCGCTACTGAGCAATATTGAGTAATTATGTGCCAGGCCCTGAGCTGGAGGCGCAGTTGTGAGCAAAGCTGGACATGGTTCCTGACTTCAGGGAGCTTACACTTTAGTGGGGAAGATAAATCTTAAAGAATCTCATAAATACACACAAAATGACAATGTCGAAGAATCTGCAAAGAGGGGTCAAGGGCGGTGTGAAAGGAATCAGAGGAAGAGCTGTGAAGGGCGTCACAGGGGAACTAGGGGGGCCACAAGGCCCTCTCTGAACACGTGGATCTTGAGATGGACCCAAAGGTGATTCAGGATTCATGAGGCAGAGGAGAGAGGCAAGAGGGGCCCAGGCAGGAGGAGAAGAGTAAGTGAAGTCTCTGGAGCAGATCCCACTGCCGAGGGAAGGGATCACACAGCTTGCCCAGGCTGGTCCTGTTTTATGCCTGTTGCTCCAGATTAATCACTTAGCATCCCTTTCCCTCTCACTAGCATCCCGTGAGGAACTGAGAGAGTCAGGGTATAGAGAAAGAGCACAGCTATCACACGGGCTAGAAAGGTCAGTAGGGCTAGAGCTTGTGCAGCCTTGTAGATTCTGGTAACAACCTTGACCACCAGTCCAAGAACAATGGGAAGCTATTGAAGGGTTTTAAACAAGAGTCTTCCACGATCAGATTTTCATCTAAAGAGATGACTTTTGGTCTAAATGTGGAGAACAGGCAGGAGAGAGCAGGAATAGATCAGAAAAGAAGCATCAGAGTCTATCACTGTGGTTCAGGCAGTGAGGACTGTCCAAACCAGACCAGACGGCAGCAGCAGTAGAGAAGCAGAGAAGTGGTTAGATTTAGGAGATATGTAGTGGATACAATCGCAAGTGCTGTGAAGTGAGGGGTAAGAGGGTGCCCAAGGTGATGCTACAATTTCTGGCTGGTAGAAACATTAAACACAGCAGAGTGCAGGCTGAGAGGCAGGAGGGCAGCTGGTCAGCAGAGAGGGAGCCCAGATCAGAAGCCTGAGCTGGACTTATAAATCTGGACATCAACAGACTCTTTCTGGACCATAATGATGCAATGGGTGTGAAGGAGCTGACCCAGCAGGTACAGGAGAGAGCCTAGGACAGACCCCAAGGAGAAGCAGACATCTAGTAGACAGAGTAGAAAGGGTTACAAAGGGCACTGAGGAAGCTGCAGTTAGACATGTGGAAAAAACCCACCAGTGGACCTTGAGATGGACCCAAAGAAAGCCAAGAGAAGAGGGCATCTGCAGGGAAGGCGTTGTCAGCAGTGTTGAATCTGCTGCAGTGTGAGGAAAGAGAAAAGCTGGAGAATGCTCCGGGCAGAATGACATCAACATCACCTGTGCGCTTACAAAGACGAGCTTGGTGGAGAGTGAAGCCCTGGGCACGGAGCAATGCTTGGGAAATTTCAGGCTGTGAGGTACGAGACAGAAGCGGTAGTGCAAAGACGAGGGGCACAGCTTCTACACTGTGAAATAGGACAGGTCTGAACAAACAGAAATGCTTATGATGAGAAGTGGAGAAGGGGGGATGAGGTTGGAGGAAGTGGAGGGGAGGGGTAACCCTTTCATGAGGTTCCTGACCGGGATGGAGAGTATGGAGTTAAAGGCGCCTAAGGACGGGCTTGACCTGAGAGAAGACAAAGGGCAGAGACTCCCTTGCTTCAGGAGGGATCTGAAAATTCCCAGTCCAGATGTAGATAGGTCTGCAATTTGGGAGGGAGACAGAGGAAATTTCCATTGGGACGGAAAGTAAAGGACTGTTGGCCAAGAGTGAGCTGGAAAGAGATAAGAAGACAGGAGAAAACAGGATTGTGAAGGTAAGGGAGGTCTGACGTGGCCTCAGCAGAGAGCAGAGTGGGAGGGACACAGAAAAACAGAGAAGAGCATCAGAGTTTGTGTGTGCACATGCTCATGCACACATGCTCATGCACACACATGCTCATGCACACACTCATGCACATGCACACGGTCATGCACACACACATACTCATGCACACACACTCACACACATGCTCATGCACACACGGTCATGCATACATGCTCAGGCACACACACGCTCATGCACACATGCTCATGCACACACATACTCATGCACACACACTCACACACGCTCATGCACACACACACGCTCATGCACACACACACGCTCATGCACACACACACATTTATGCACACACATGCTCACACACATGCTCATGCACATACATACTCACGCACACACATCACACACAGGGAAGAATTCCTCCTCCTCCCCCCTCCCCACATATGATAAATTCTCTCAAATCCAGGCTCATTCCCACACCAAAGAGGAAGGTGAGGAACTGAGGCAAGAGCTCCAGCCACCAGGAAGCCAGGGGAAGGGGGGAGGAGGATAGAATTTGCCAGAACTTGTCACTTAGTATCTGCCCCTCCCTCCCTGCCACATTTACAGAAGTGAATTAAAACAAACCCAAATGACCAAGAAGAGGAGTCCACTGGTGTCTGACCAGAGGCCTGTGTTCTCCCTCCATTTATTCAGGCAGGGACAGCTTTTGCAGCAGGGAGAGCCTGGATAATTACTGGGTTCAGACTTCTGCTTCTTCTAATGAACAGACTCAGCCCAGGGAGGTTTCATGGTCCGTCTCACCAGCAGTTCCCACTCTGAGAACATGAACTGCTGGGGGATTCGTGTGGGCGGGCGCATCAGGCAGAGCAGAGCGGGGCTCTCAATGAACGTGCACTTGTCCTCCCTCCCCAAACTCACAAGTGCTTCCATTCAAATCGGATACACTTCCCAGCTGCAAATGAAAGCTTCCTGTCCCTTATCTTAACAGGGAGAGAAACTGTGTCACTTAATTATAGAAGGATCAGAAGAGGAAAGCTAATAAAAAAAAAAAAAAGGAGCCTAAATCCAGGATTCTGGAGCAGCAACAGCAGAGCCCTCAGCAGGAGAAGCAAAATTGTTCTCCAACCTGGAAATGACCCTCACTTGGAATGAGATTTCCTGACTCCAAAGGACAGTGGGAGCCAAAGCCCTGGGACTCTGATGAGCTTTTAAAAGGGCTGGGAGGAGAAGGATGGGCGTTCTGCAGGCACCCTCGGGGCTCTCCCCAGGGTGAGACCCACAGGGCCCAGGAACTCCCAGACATATCAGTCCTGGGTCACCAAAGACGCTCAGCTCAGAATAAAGCTCCATAAATCATACGATGGATGCATCCGAAAGAGACTGACAGCGGGGCTTGCAGGGGCATCCATTTCTGGACTAATGCGAGAGCACTGCAGCTTCAGCTGAGCACATTCAAGGCAAAGCAGAGAAAGCCCTGGGGGGGTTTCTTTTTTGAGGCACTTTTGCATCCACTGGGAGGTCTATCCAGGGGACAGGAGGGGTGAAATTGAGGATGAAGCCCTCACCATCAGACTAGAAGGCAGTTTTTTATTTTTTATTCTTCACTCACTTCTGGAAAAGAAGCAGCTAAGCATCACAGCCATTTGCCAGTGCAGCAATGCAAACAGGAGACAGGAAAGAGAGAAAGGAGGCAGGTTGGGGTGGGCTGACTGTTGCGGGAAACAGGATGGAAATCCCTGGCCACCTCCCACCGCGCCAGGGAATTACCTCTCCTAACAGAGAGAGGCCACACCCTTGGGACTGTTACTTGTTCTTTCCTGCTTACTTAAAAGCAATAAGGCAAAATGAGCAAATGTAATCTCACTTTTATTCACACAGACTCTATTTCCCTGCCTCATAAAGAGAAAAATAGCTCTATTAAAACTCTTAATTTAGGGACCTGTGGCTTTGTTGTTTATTTCTAAGAGGAAAAACAAAATTATTAGGGAAAGAATGACCTTTGGGGTGGGTTGAGAAGGAAGATCAGCCTCAATCCCTCATCCCATAGGTCCCTGAGCTCCTGTCGGAAGCCCCCTTGGGGTGTTATCCTACAGACACAGCCCCCTGAAGGCAGCTGTCGTGTTTCCACTTTCTCTGGCCAAATCATCCCTCACATGTGACAGCAGATTTCCCAGGATAGCTGTGAACCATTTTGGCCAGAACACAGACTTTAAAAGAAGTTAATAAGCGCCTGTAGCTCTGATAACTGGCATTGTGCGAGTAGGGACTACATGCCAGGCAGGGGTCTGGGCATATTTCAAGGCCGGAATGTGAGCCCAGTCACACCAGTTCAAACCTGTGCTCTCAATCTCCAGCCCACATGGATGATTCTCCTTAACTACGACCTCAACTATGACCCTCCTAATACATCCTATTTATTGTTTACCTAGGTCCTGGGATTCCTCACCCACCCTCCAGCCTCCCCATAGGTAGGTTGAGAGCCCCTCATACATGCTCCCCTGATGCCTGGTAGCAAAGGCCCCATTGTAGCTGGGGGCGCACAACTGCTACCATCTGGGCCCCGCCTTTCCCTGGGATTATAATGTTATTAGTTCATCTAAGCCTACTATGGCACACAATTTATGTCTGAATGCACAAACTTGAATCGATACAAAAGTCCAGGTCTTTGTTCTGTAAGAAAGAGGTGTGAGGAAAGGGACAGACCTGTGATGGTTTACTTTATGGGTCAACTTGACTGGATCACAGGGCACATAGATGTCTGGTTAACCATCATCTCTGAGTGTGTCCATGAGGGCTCAGGAATGAGATTAGCACTTGAACCGGTGGACTCAAGGAAGCAGATTTCCCTCCCCAGGGTGGGTGGGCAGGCGCCATGCAGTCCACTGAGAGCCTGAATGGAACAAAAAGGCCAGGGGTGGGGGTGGGGTAATTTTCTATCTCAGTCTGACCGTGTGAGCTGAGACATCAATTTCCACCTGCCCTCACACTGGGACTTACACTATCCGTTCTGGGGGTCAGGCCCTTAAGCTGAGACTGGAATCACACTACTGGCTTTCTGGGGTCTCCAGCTCACAGACAGCAGCTCATGGAACTTCTCAGCCTCCATAACCACATGGACCAATTCCTCAAGTAAATTTGGTACTGCTTCTCTAGAGAAATATAACGTAAGACCTGGATGGAAGTGGAAGACATTATTCTTAGTAAAGCATCACAAGAATGGAGAAGCATGAATCCTATGTACTCAATTTTGATATGAGGACAATTAATGTCAATAAGGCAAGACATGATTGTAAGAGGGTCTTTACGTAACAAATGCAATCAGTGTAACCTGGTTTCTTGTACCCTCAATGAATCCCCAACAATAAACTTAAGAAAAAATCCTACATTTGATGAAACTCTCTTTCAAAAATGAAGGTGAAACAAAGGTATTCACAGATAAACAAAAACTGAGGGAATTAGTTGCTGACAGACCTGATCTTCTAGAAATTCTAAAGGAACTCCTTCAGGCTGAAAGAAATGTCATCTCAAAGTGAGTCAAATTCATGGGAAGAAAATTAGATAAACATGTGAGTATATTATTGGGGGGCCTAATGCAGCCACACACAAGCCCTTTCCTCTCCCCCAGTGAAAAAGACACAAATGATCTGGTTAGCCCCAGCCTCCAGAAGTTCAGTCCAAAAGACTCTAACTTTATAGGCAAGATGTGGAATGGGCCCACCCCTCATGGTCCCATATAAAAGAGGTCTCTAACTGCACCACTCCTGTACAGACGCCACCTTTGCACTGCCCATGTGGGTCACCCTCCCTTTTCAGTAAACCTGGCCTGAACATCTCCTCTGCAACCTCATCAATGGACACCATGGTTTATACCTTTCATATATGCATATAAAGCTATGTGTGTATATGTGTATATTTGTATACTGCACATACTATATTACACATGTATATATAGTAGAACCTCCATAGCTGACCACCTCCCTGCATTGACCACCTCCTTAAGTTGACCTCATTTTCATAGACCAGACATGTACTACATGTGTGTGACAGTACAGTTGGCCTAGTTCCTCACGTGAATCATTACTGCATGTTGATAAGTTTGTTGTGTTCCCTTGCTGGTCAAATTATAGAGGTTCTACTGTATATATTTTGTCTCCCTCTTTTCTTCTCTGGCCTGTCACATGGGGAACAGCCAGCACAAAGCAGAGACAGAAACTCAGAGTGAATGAAATGTGGTTATGAAGAGAAGAGGATTCTGTGTGTCAAGACGTTTGCAGTCAGAGGGCCCCAGAAAGGTAGTCTGCGAAGAAGATGCAAAAGTGTCCTCAGGAAAAAGAATCAGTTTTGGATGTTTGCTAGATTCAGAGAGAATGAGGCCATTTAAAGCAAAGGTAGTCAAAGCAGAACTTTTCAATCCTCCTTACCTTCCCCCTCCCTCTGCTTCTATCCTGGCAGAGTTTGAAATAGCAGTTAGTCATTTCCAAGTGGCAGGCAGCCCACCTATGACTTGCCCTAACACAGGATGAGGAGAAGATGAGGATTGTCTTCCGATCAGGACTGAACTCTTTGTTAACATTGAACTGGATGTTTTGACTGCTGAGTTGTTTGTGAATTAAAGGGTCTGTAAAAACTTCTGCTACCTTAGAAAGACCAGAGGACTTGAGAGCCCCTCACATGGTGGTAGAGGACATTTTACCCTCTGCCCCTCCCTAGAGTGTTGGCAAAGTTCCTTTCATGAATTCGTCCCATCCTTCATGCAAGTTACCTGTCCAGTATGCTTCCTTGTTCTTCACCATCACTGAGATTTCTGTTCTGTTAATCTTCCCATTTTAACCCTCCCTGTTCATTCCTCTTCTGATTTAACATGATTTCCTCTTCAGAGAAGACTTCATAATTTGTTGCTTCAACCAATCCTTCCCTATGTGTTCAATGATTTCTATTTTTCTATCACACAAATAATGTAATCAGTCTCACCTAACTGGTTCCTTTTCCTGCCTCTACATGTGAATTAGTGAGTCTTAGAGAAAAATTACACACCTGAGTTCTTCTTGGTGCCAGGATCACGTAATGGTTTCCAGACTCAGCTGGGCCACTTACACTGTTTGGCAAGAGCTTGGTCTGTCTCTCATCAGTTTCCTCTGCCCTTCACTCCATGAGTATTATAGACTCTGGCCACTTTATTCAAATTCCTCATTCCACACCTGTCCTCCCTTGTGTCAGCTGGTGAAGCTGCTGTCTACACCTCAAAAATAATTGAAGTTGAAGTGGGATAAACGTCATGCTCACTCAGTTTTGCTACTTCTCTAGCCTTAGAGAAAGAAGCTTCTATTTATAACTAATCTTGAGCTCATTCATCCTCTCCCATCTCTTCTATATTTACCATTCTTTTGTACTTTTAAACTCTTCTTCTTCTCTGGTCCCTTCACACCTTGTGAACATGGGAGAACTGTTCTCACTTTAGATGAACTCCTTCACCAGCCCTCACATCCCCTAAGCCTCCGCCCAGGAAAGATCCCTGTGTTAGGGATCATGGCGCCCTTCACACCAAGCATATTAAAAAAGTTGTACTTTCTGCCTTCACTTTTGCAAAGCCTGCTCAGTCCTCAAACTCCTAGAAATGTATGTTCACACTGGTTGACAAACACAATGCTGTTTTCTCATCCTCTCCAGGAGACCGTCTCCTCCTGCGCATCAAGGCCACCACTCTCCCTGGATATAGGCCTTCTACCCTCATACTTCATCTCTCCCTATTTCTGTACATTCTGTGCTCAGAATTTGATATTTACTCTATATTTTCTCCCTAAATGATAGCAGGTAATCTCTAAGTTTTAACTGCAGACCCTTGCTAACCTGTGTCTGTGTGTTTAAGACCTTGGACGTCTTTGCTCAGATTTCCATTCTATAGGCACCACAAACGCACTGTGTCTAACAGTCATTTTGTTATCTAATCCCAACACACACAGTTTTCAAATCATGCCTGTTTTAACAGACTGATATTTAGCCTACACACTTTAACCTCTTCTGTTATGATCTTGGCCCTCAAAACTCTCATGGACTATTTCTACACTCTCTTTGTTTCTACAACTTGGTTATACCCAATATTTTAAAAATGTATTTTGCTGTAGAAATTGCTTTAATTCCTATAGCTTTCAAGTTAAAGCTTACATTTTTTAAAAATCAAACTTATGAGACCTTTCATGATATAACCTTCTTATATTGCCTCTTCAGACACCGCCACACTTCCTCCCTCCTCAATGCCACCTCCTCTGTTTATCTTCACCAAACTCTTTGCTGCTCTTCAAATGTGCCGTGTGACTGTAAACCAGCCCTTTGCGCTCCCTATTCCCACTGCTTCCATGTCTTCCCCTTCTTGTGAGGGGGAAGCTGCTCACTTTTCAATCTCAGGACACTCTCTTCTCTGGTAGAACTGATTCCTCCCTATTTTTTTTTTTTTCTTCACTCTGTTCTATTGATGCCATTGTGTCAACTTCAGATTCAGGTGCCCTTTCTTTGAGGTTCCTGGGGGAAGCCTCAACTTTTTCATAACTGCACACAGAGTACCTGTTTACATAGTAGGCACTCAGCCATGATTTCTTTAGGATGACTGAATTAGTAACAAAAATTGCTCTGTGTCTAGGCAGCAAACTTCCTTCTCTCATCAACCTGATTTGCTCAGATTCTTTGTGAGTGTCAGGACTCACAAACCATCTTTAAATAGGTCTGAATTTCATCTCTTGATAAAACTGAGGAAGGGGTCAGGCTGCAAGTTGGCTTCTAGGCCTTTCTTTGGATCTCTATGCTAAGATTCTTCAGTGAGTATCGAGGCATTGGTTCAAGGGGGAGAAAACATACCCTGTGATTGTTTTTTTCTATTGACTAATCTATTTTTAAAATAAATAATCAAGAATTTTGGAGTGCCTGGTTTACAGTCCCAGTCACTATTCTAATAATTGGCACAGCGAAGGTCATCTGAGGCTCTTAAATTAATTGGGAAATGTGACCTAATGTCCAGTATTGTGTCTTCAGTTTTTCAGAGAAACCAAAGCACATGAGATTAAATGACTTACCAAAGGAGATTTCAAGTTACCAGTGAAATAAGAAAAAAATGCTGTTTTCTTTTAAATCCAGTCCTGGACCCCATTTCATGTCCTTTTAAAGAAAACCAGAAAATGAAATTGGGTGTTATTGAAATGTTCTTGAATTGCTAGTGTTTCAGGTTAAAAGTTTTGCTTTGTTTTGTTTTTACTTTACTCACTCTCTTATAACCCAATCCATCAAAGGTATGCAGAAGACGGGGTGCTCCATTTGTGGCTTGCGGTCACCTACAGCCAGTCTTAAGTCTGAGTTTCCCACGGAGTGGAGATGTGATTTTGGACCAATGACTTAACTCCTGTAAGCCTCAGTCTCAGCAGCTAAATTAATCTGGAGTTTTAACAGATGTGACTAACTTTGACCCTAAAGATTTGTTCTTTAACTGGACCATGTGCATAATAATGCACAAAGTGCCGCAGCAGGCAGAAGGAGCTCCCAGACTGTGGTTCTGTAAGAAGCACCGTGGAAGTGCAGGAGAATGGTGAGCAAAGGCTTATACCCAAAGTTCAGCTGAAACCCCAAAGATGCATAACTTTTGATCACAGGGCCATTAACTTTTTATTTTCATTTTTTACAAATTTCAAGTGTCCTCTTGGTTCAGCAATGATAGAAATAATTTCCCTGTTTAACTAAATCTCTCCCCATCCACACCTGTTTTTCTTTAGTGCCTTTCTGTGATGGCTGTCCTCCTGTAACTCAAGTCTTTTTTCTGGTATTTATTTTTCACAAACTATTAGCCTGTCATACAGCTTATTTTTGACCTGCTCCGTCTATTATATACAACCTGGAAAGCTCATTGGTCTAGCTGATAAAGCTATAGCCCAAAGCTGTGCAATTCTAGAGATCTAATTCTGGGACAGAAAATCCCTGGGCAACTCAGGGAAAAAAGCTGTTTGTTATTATTTTGTTCTATCTCACTCTCTTTGTAGGTATGATATAAGTATACCCCTAAAGAAGGGCTGTCAGATTCTCTACTTAAGTATCAGCAATTCAAGATAGTTTGTATACTTAATACACACAGTATTAATAAAAGTCCCTTCTTGTCATTCAGCCATTGCTTGCTTGTTTTTCCCACCACACCTTTGAAAAATGTCAAATGCACATTCTATAACCACAACACAGATGATGTTGTTTAGGGAAGGCTGCTTAGCTAAGCGTCTGAGCTTCCCTGGCATGAGTTTTTCTGTATCTGCACCAACCCCAAGTCTGAAGGGTCAAATCAAAAGGACTCATTTCAGGAGATGAATGTTTATCTTTATTTCATGTGGGTTATAACAAAGTCCTCAACTATTTCCTTTTAGTATCCGAGAAAGCCGGGTGAGAAGGAAGGGGTTACTTAGAGCACTGACCCCTCCGTCAGCCCAGGCAGGGTGAGTCAGGAGGAAGCCTGGCATGAGGGAGGCATGGTGCTCTTCCTCTTCCTTGTGGTGCACAGATGCTTATGGGGGGCATAGAACTCAAAACAAGCCAGAGAAGTTTCCTACTAACCCTTACTGTCCTCCAGCATTAGAAATAAGCTGGCTGGAATAGTGAGGTAATCCTTTGGAAAGTACAGAAATGAAACTGTCAACTTCATGTTGAACAATGGTTTTGCCATCTAGATTATGACTACAAAAAATTTGTGGGACCCCAGTTTTCAAAATTTATCTCAGTTACCTAATAATCCCTTACAGGCTTAGTTATTGACCTTAGAATTCTGATATATTTTTGGAAACTTTATGACACAGTCATCTTGGGTAAATGGTTTAGAATGATGCACATGGAATTCCAGAACATAGAAATAATAGAGCAGAAATCATGGGATTTAGAGTAAAAGGGGGTGATCTAATTAGAAGTAAACTGCATGAAATGGAAGAAAAAGTTTTCAGAATTCAAGGCTCCTGATAGGGCCAAAGGCAAGTGAAGAAGGTAGTATTGATTGAGGTAGTTACTGGTTAGCCCTGGAACATTTTTTGAGTCCATTTACTTCTGTGATCCAATGCCATTGGAAATACAAAGGACACGAGATATGTCTGTGAATCATTCATGAGATGACTTTAAAATGTTCTCTTTAATTAGTGATGACAACCAACTGGCCGGTTAGGGGCCTCGGCGGAGTGGATTAGATTAAGTCCACACGAGAGAGTGTTCAGCGACCTACACAAGGAGGAGTGTTCTCCCATCTCATCAGAGCTGCAGGCCGTGCAAACTCTCTGTCTGAGCTAGCTGAACAACACTCTTTTGACATTGAGAAGAGACCTTTTTAAAGTGGGGATGATTGAAGCAATGTATTTTCCAGGAGAAAGAGATGTGAGGGAAATTGACTCCATGGAGAGCAAAGACCTTCATCGTATTAAGGAGAAGGAAATGAAAAACGATGTGCCCGACTATCCCAGGGAGCTAGAGAATGCACTCTTCTAGGGAGCAGAATAAAGTACTGTTTTCCAAATCCTGTATTTTCTCCCAGGATTCCAGGCCCCATGTGGAGGAGCTCTAAGCCCAATTGACAGAACCTGCATGGTGCCTCTGCCCTTTGCCCTGTTTCTGATGGCATGTAGGGAAGACACATCCCCATGGCCCATGAGCATGCCCACTGACCCAGAAGGACAGTCAAGTTGTGGGAAGGATGGGCTACACAGACACTTGCCCTGCAGCTTCATAGCTTCCAGAGTCTTTCTCTCTGCCTCTCTGTCATCTGCTATGGCCAACCCTCAAATCCCCAAATTCTTACCTCCCCTGTGCAGGAGTGTCAGAGGATCTGACAGGTGGTAACATTATTGCATTTGGAAACTTTAGATGCTCCCTGGAGTGAGCCTTCTCACTTTGCTAGCCAGAAGTTGTGCATCATGGCCTGGGTACAACATTTTAATGTATTTATTTTGTTTATCAATTTATTTACTTTTGTTATTTGCTGATGTGAAATAAAATCTAGACCAGAATGGAGAACACAGAATTATTGAACAATATAGTTACTTCTCACTAACTTTACAGATGATACTCGAAACCAATTCACCATGAATTTTTGCCTGAATTATTTCAATTGTTGCCAACTGCCTTTTGCCTTTCAGTCTATTCTTCACAAGTGGCATATATTGTGAAAACATAATCATGTCACTCCTCTGCTCACGTTCCTGCAACGACTCTTCGTTTCATCTCAATTAAAAAAGCCAAAGTCTTTTTAGTGGTCTTGGAGGACCCTGATGACCTGGATCCTTATGAAATTTCTCTTCATCTCTACTACTCTCTCCCCTGTTCTCTCCACCTCAGAGACAATGGCCTTCATGCTTCACACATGCCAGCCCTTTGCATTCCCTGGTACTCCCACCTGGAATGCTCCCTCTGGGTTCCTCCTGCCAGCTCATTCATTTCCTATAGGTCTGTCCTTAAAAGTCAGGTTTTTAAAGGCAGCGCCCATAGCTCAATT
Organism: Loris lydekkerianus; assembly: GCA_963574355.1. NCBI lineage: Eukaryota > Metazoa > Chordata > Mammalia > Primates > Lorisidae > Loris > Loris lydekkerianus. The sequence goes on from CAUYPK010024947.1 coordinate 27,088, forward strand.
GGTAGGGAGCTGGCCACATACACCTAAGGGTGGAGGGTTCAAACAATATCATCAAAGCTTAGAATATTATTTGGTACATAGTAAATACTTGAATTACTGAATTGTTGAATTAATAAATACTTGGTTCATAGTCATCTAACTCTTAAAAGTGTAATTTTCTCCCCTTTCTCTGTGTTCTTGGTAACACTATCTTTTACTTTTATTTCCCCACTTGCCTGTTCTTGTTCACTACTTAAACAGGAATGAAATCCTTAAATTTACAGAGCCTTGGAAAAACAATTGTGCTATAACCCTACTTATTGACATAGGAACAAGCTTTGGCATACTCAGGGGGTTCATATGTACCTGGGAAGTTACTTGTACTGCATGGTGGCAAAAGTGTGTTGACTGGACTTAGAACTGCTAGTAGATAAGATTAAACTCTATATGGGTCTTTCATGAAGTCAGTGTGTTTTAGGTCTGCTCTGCAAAACCCCCCATTAAGAGATTGAGAAGGCTGGGGTGGTGCTGGTGGCTAAAGGAGTAGGGTGCTGGCCTCATATACCGGAGATGGCAGGTTCAAACCCAGCCTGGCCAAAAACTGCAATAAATAAATTAATTAATTTAAAAAAATAGAGATTGAGAAGGTAAGTGATAGGGGAAAAGTGTTCAAAACACATTCCAGTGAAGGACTGATCTCCAAAATATGTAAAACTTAAACTCAACAGCAAGAAAATAAAAACCCCATTAGAAATAAGCAAAAAATATGAACAGGCACCTCACCAAAGAAGATATAGAGGTGGCAAATGAATCTATAAAAGGAGGCTTCACATCTTATGTCATCAGGGAATTGCAAAATAAAAAAACAACAAGATCTCACTACACATGTACTGGAAGGGCCAAAATTGAAGATGCTGACCAGATCAAATGCTGGTGAGAATGTGATCAGTAGGAGCTCTCATTTCTTGCTGGTGAGAATGCAAAGTGGTACAGCCACTTTGGAAGACAGTTTAGCAGTTTCTGACAAAGCTAATCATACTCTTACTGTATGATTCAATATTCATTTTTGATCCTAAGGACTTATCCAAATGAACCAAAAACATAGATCCACACAAAAACTTACCCACCAATGTTTTTATCAACTTCATTCACATTTGCCAAACTTGCGAGCAACCCAGACATTTAATAGGTGAGTAGACAGACTGTGGTATGTCCATATAATGGGATATTATCCAACAATAAGAAAATGAACTACCAAGCCAATAAAAGACATGGAGGAAACCTAGACGCATATTCATTTTACTCAGTGAACAAAGCCAGTGGGAAAAAGCTATATATTGTATGATTCTACATATATGACTTACCAGAAAGGGCAAACTATGGAGACTGTAAAGAGATCAGTGGTTATTGTGAGTTTAGGGAAACTGAGAGAGAAATGAATAGGTGAAGCTCAAGGAATTATTAGAGCAGTAAAACTGCTCCATGTCATAGTTTAATGGAGGATACATACACATTATGCCTTTGCCAAAACCCACAGAACTGTACAACACAGAGTAGATCTTAATGTAATCTGTGACTTTAATAATAATCAATATAAGTAATATCAATATTAGTTCATCAGTCATAACAAATGTGCCACGCTAACACAAGATGTTAACAATAGGGGAAGTTGGTGGAGGTGGGTAGCCCACAGGGCGTATAGGAACTCTCTTTTTTTGTTGTTCAATTTTTTTATAAATCTAAAATTGCTCTGTAAAAAAGGGGCCATTTTAAAGATCTAGATAGAGGTCTTTTACAAAGGCAGTGTGTTCTTTTAAAGTAAGGTCATGGATAGAAAAAGGGAGAGGAAGAGTGGAGTGGAGATGTGAATTTAGACAAGATTGCAAAGTGTCATTCTCAGTCTTCATTAAATGGCCCTGGCTCTTGGCCTGCTGGGGAGAAGCCTATTCCTGAGTTGATTTTTCATTTACGTGAGATAGGGGACTCCCATGAAGATCAGTTAGGAAGCCCTAATGTTTGGAAAACTATCCACTCAAAGTTCTTCCTCTGATCTGATGACATAAAAAATGTCTAAGGTGGGAAGCTGGCTGGGTGAAACTATGTGCTGGAGACAGAAAAGACTTCAGACTTGGTCTGTCTGTGGGCCCTGGAAATGCAGAGGCAGGCTCCAGGAAGAAAGGGCTCACCCTGCCTCTGCCGAGCCACCCTCATTCAGGGCCCAAGAGAACATGGGGAACTCACACTTATGCCTCTGAATACAAAGCACTGACCTTTTTCTCAAGTATTCCAAAAGGCAGTCTGCTTAGTTCTAGAAGGAATCAATCAAGCAAGTTTGAATCCAGGAAATGCAGATTGAGGCCACATATTTGAGACTGTTGGCTGGGCTTGGGAATGGTTACCAAATGTGGAATGGCCCATGGACTTTTGGTATTCTGCTGAATCCATGAGTAGCAGTGAGAGGGTGGTGGGGGTTAATGGGAGGAGAAGAATATCACCTCTTCCCTCATACAGTATGTCAACTGGAGCTCAACATCATCTTCCCAAACATGCCTCCTAATTAATGCTAGAACTGCACACCAGCCTCTGAGGTCGAATGAAATAGGCACCCCTCAAATATTGAAGCAAAGGAGAACAGTCTTTTGGATGACATCTTAGTGCCTAACAGAGAGTTGTTTGCTAGGTGAGCTAGGACCTGGCCTGTACAGCAGACCACAGTGCCAGTCAGTGTCAATGAGAGTGAGTGAGATTTCTGAAATTGAGCTGGGCCAGGCTGTGACTCTGTGTGTGGCCAGAGGACCATGTAGTTAGAATCTGCTTTTCTAACAGAGAGGATAGGTGCCCTGTAATGAGCACCCACATTTGCCCAGCCCATCCTGTGCAGGCTGGGGTTAGCCTCAGTTTTATGTGTGTTTGCTTTCTCTAAGCATTGAGGACAAAGCTCAGGTTGAGCACAGAGAACCTTTTAAAATATTAAAATCTGGTCATAATTCTCCTGCCCTGATCTCACAGTGCTCTTACAGTAATATTCAAAAGGTTTCATGGGTCTCTTAGGGGCTATGGAGTCTAATTTCTGCCCACAACATTAGAGCTGTTTTCTGCCTCCACACTTCACTCAAGGTGTTCTGGACACAATGACCTTCTCTCTGAGCCTGAATTGCACAGACTGCTCACTCTGTCTGGAGTCTCTTTCCCTGTCACACCCCTGCCCCCAAAACTTGTGCCAATTTCCCTTCCTCTCCCTTTCCCTTCCCTTCCCTTCCCTTCCCTTCCCTTCCCTTCCCTTCCCTTCCCTTCCCTTCCCTTCCCTTCCCTTCCCTTCTTTCTTATGAGACAGAGTCTCACTTTGTCACCCTTAGTAGAGTGCTATGGCATCTTAGCTTACAACAACCTCAAATTCTTGGGTTTAAGTGATCCTCTTACCTCAGCCTAGCTAGGACTATAGGTGCCCATCACAACACCTGGCTATTTTTAGAGATAGGGTCTCACTCTGGCTCAGACTAGTCTGGAACTCATGAGCTCAGATGATCTACCTGCCTCAGCCTCCCAGAGTGCTAGGATTATAGGCATAAGCCACCATACCTGGCCTGTTTCTTTCTTAATATTATAGAATATTAATTAAGGAGGTATAAGTGTTTGTATGAGGAGAATATCTTGTATAATGTTTAAGTCGAGGCTTTGAGTGTGCCCATCACCAGAACAGAGTTTTATTTATTTTTATTTTTTATGCTTATTCATGTAAAGATTTTTTTTACTTTTTTAAATTAAATCATAAACACATAGATCATGTATACATTAATGCATTTATGGGGTACAATATGCTGATTTCATATAGAATTAGGAACGCTTACATCACACTGGTTAATATATATGTCATCTCGTTTTCTTAATCATTGTGTTAAGACATTTATACTCTATACTAACAGATCCAACATGTACCCTTGCATTATGCACCATAGGTGTGATCCCACCATTCACCTTCTCTTGATTTGATCTCCTGTCTCTCCTCCCATCCCTTCCTCCTCCCTCCTTCATCTTGGGCCATAGTTGTGATCTATTCTTCATATGAAAGTGTGAGTGATTGTAAATTAGTTTCATAATAGTACTGAGTACATTGGATATTTTTTCTTCCATTCTTGAGATATTTTACTAAGTAGGATATGTTCCAGCTCCATCCATGTAAACATAAAAGAAGTAAAGTCCCTATCTTTTTTAAGGCTGCATGATGTTCCACGGTATACATATACTACAATTTATTAATCCATTCATGGGTTGATGGGCACTTGGGCTTCTTCCATGTCTTGGCTATTATGAATTGAGCTGCAATGAACAATCTATAAATATCTTTGATATAATGTGATTTTTAGTCTTTTGGATATACACTCAGTAGAGGAATTGCAGGATCAAGTGGTAGGTCTACTTTTAGATTCCTGAGTATTCTCCATATTTCTCAGAATAGTTTTAATGTACCAAACATGTAAGTTTTTATCCCACATCGCCTTCCTGCCCTCCCCCTTCTTGGTTTCTCCTGTCCTTTTCATCACTTTATACCCATTTGTACCCATCTATTAGCTCCCACTTATTAGTGAGAACATATGGCATTTGGTTTTCCATTCCTGAGATACTTCACGTACGATAATTGTCTCTAGTTCCCATTATTTCATTCATTTTTATGGCTGAGTAGTACTGAGTAGTACTCCATGGTATGCTGTCTGAAAAGTATCCAGCCATGTATATGAAAAATAACACCTACATGGCTGGATACTTTCCAGATAGCCCTCATATAGACCACAATTTACTTAGCCATTCATAAATTGAAGAGCCCATAGCTTAATTCCACATCTTTGCAATAGTGAGTTGTGTTGTCATAAACATTTGAGTGCAAGTGTCTTTTTGATAAAATGACTTCATATCCTTTGGATAGATACCTAGTAGTGGGATTGCTGGATCAAATGGTAGGGTTATCTTTGAGGAATCTCATTGTTTTCTACAGAAGTTGTTCTAATTTACAGTCCCACCAACAGTGTATAAGTTTCTTTCTGCATCTACTTCAGTATCTATTTTTTTTTTTTTTTGTACTTTGAAATATTGGCCCTTCTGATAGGAACAAGATGATATCTTATTGTAGTTTTAATTTGCATTTCCCTGATGATTAGTGATGCTGAGTATTTATTCATATGGTTATTGGACATTTGTCTATCTTCTTTCCAGAAAACTTTTATCCATATATTTTCCTGCCATTTGATTTGTTTGTTTTTTTCTTTTCTTCTCTGTTTGAGTTCTTTATGGATTTTGGAAATCAGTTCTTAATCAGATGTATAGTTTGCAAATATTTTCTCCCATTTTGTAGACTGTCTTCTAACTCTGTTGATTATTTCCTTAGCTGTGCAGAAACATTTTAATTTAATTAATTCTCATTTATTTTTGTTGTTGTTATATTTTCCTTTGGGGTTTTTGTCATAGATTCCTTGCTAGGCGAATGTCTAAAGTAGTATTTTTCCTATATTTGCTTATAAAATTTTTATAGTTTCATGCCTTACATTTAAATCTATAATCTACCTTCCATTAATTTTTGTATATGGCATGTGATTAGGGTCATATTTCATTCTTCTGCATATGGCTGTTTAATTTTCCTAACACTATTTCTTGAACAAGGCTTCCTTTCCCTAGTTTATGTTGTTATGTGTTTGGTCAAGATCAGTTAGTTATAGATATATGGCTTTATCCTGGGTTCTCTATTCTGTTCCATTGTTCTATGTCTCTACTTATATACCAGTACCATGCTGTTCGGTAACTATAGCCTGGTAGTATCATTTGTAGTCAGATGATGTGATGCCTTCAGATCTTTTCCTTTCTTTATTATGGCTGCATAGTATTCCATGGTATACATATACCACATTTTTTTAATCCATTCAAGGGTTGCTGAACATTTGGGCTGCTTCCATGACTTGGCAATTATGAATTGGGTTGCAATAAACATTCTGGTGCAAATGTCTTTGTGGCAAAATGATTTTTGTTCATCTGGGTAGATACCTAGTAGTGGAATTGTAGGATCAAACAGTAAATTAATTTCTACTTCCTTGAGAATTCTCTATACTTCTTTCCAAAAAGTCTGTATTAGTTTGCAATCCCACCAGCAGTGTAGAAGTGTTCCCTTCTCTTCACGTCCATGCCAACATCTGCAATTTTGGGATTTTGTGATGTGGGCTAATCTGACTGGAGTTAGGTGATATCTTAAAGTGGTTTTGATTTGCAGTTCTCTGATGATTAAAGATAATAAGCATTTTTCATGTGTTTTTTTGCCATTTGCCTTTCATCTTCAGAGAAATTTCTGTTCAAGTCTCTTACCCACAAAGAAATAGGGTTCTTTGTTCTTTTCTTATTGGTTGAGTTCTCCATAGTTTCTAGTTATCAGACCTTTGTTGGACTTATAACCTTCAAAATCTTCTCCCATTCTGAAAGCTGTCTGTTTGCTTTGCTTGCAGTGTCCTTAGCTGTGGAGAAGATTTTTAGCTTGATCAAATCCCAGTAATACATTTTTGGTGTTGCTTCAATTGCCAAGGAGGTCCTCATCATAAAATATTTTCCCAAGCCAATATCTTCAAGCATTTGCCTTGCATTCTTTTCTAGTATTTTTATAGTTTCATGTCTTTAATTTAAAACTTTTATCCAGTGAGAATCTATTTTTACTAGTGTTGAAAGGTGAGGGTCCAGTTTCAGTCTTATATAGGTCAGTAGCCAGTTCTCCCAGCACCATTTATTAAATAGGGATTCTTTTTTCCAATGTGTGTTTTTGTTAGGCTTATCAAAGATCAAATGACATACGTGTATGGGCTCATCTCTAGATTCTCTATATTGTTCCATAAATCTACATCTCTATTTTTATGCCAGTACCATGCTGTTTTGATCGCTATAGATTTGCAGTATAACCTGAAGTCTGGTAATGTGATGGCTCCTGATTCTTTTTTTTTTATTTATAAGGAAGTTATTGACTATTTGAGGGTTTTTTTTTCTGATTCTATATAAAACCAGATACTATTTTTTCAAGTTCTTTAAAGTATGACATTGGGGTGTTTGTTTGTTGTTCTTTCTTAATATTACTTTGGCTATTTGAGCTCTACTTTTGGTTGCAAATGAGGGTTAGGATTACTTTTTTCTAATTCTGTGAATTATGATGGTGGTATTTTGATGAAGACACAAGATCCTATCATCAACAAGCAAAGATAGTTTGACGTTCTCTTTCCTGATTTGGATACCATTTATTTTCTTGTCTTGCCTGATTGCTCTGGCTAAGACTTCTAGTACTAAAACTTATCCTTCTTTCTGTGACAATTTGGTGACCAGTGTCTCTAGTCATCCATCTTGCCCCACCCTTGTCTTAAGACCAATTTCTAGTCTTTCTTCAGGTATGAGATTAAATGAGGCTTTGAAAGGAGCCTCCTTGCCCAACATCTCCAAAAGTAGAGTGCCTGGAGTTTTGTGATTATTGTGCCTTGTATATTTTCATGCCCATCCTAGCTATAATCATTCAGCTAGCTCCTTATGAATTAGCCTGCAGACTCTATGAGATGAGGAGCTGCTCTTGTCTTAGACTTTGCTCCAGCTTCAGTTCCCTCCACAGGGTGTGGCATAAAGTAGGTGGTCAAGAAGTACTTTGTGAAGATTGAATGATATGAACTTAGACCTAAGTCATTTTAGTTTCATGCTGGGATGGCATAACAAGGTTGCATTGCTGTGAGAGTCTATTAACATGAATATTTTAAGCTTAACAAAAGGATCTCACTATTTTTTTTTTCTCACATAAAAAGGCAACAGTAGAACTCTAGTAGGAATAAAATTGCAGGGAGAATTCAGTTCTCATGCTTCAGAGAGCAAACCAATTACCATCCTGGGGTAAGATGAAGGATGTCCCCCTTTTGCCTCATTCATCAGTTGTTATAATTGGCAGACTTCTTTATAAATTCACTTTTCTTCTGAATGATCTTGGATATGGCCTGGTGCATTTCTCAGCAACTTGACAAAGGACAGAGCAACAAAATATTCTAAAAACAAGGCTGTTATATGTTCATCAAGGAGAAAGGCAAATATTTGAAAGGCACTATCTTCTTAAAGTAGATTTAGGTCAAATATACCTGATAGATGAATCATGCTTGTGGAAAAGTGAATTCATGTAGGTTTATATCCCAGTGCTTTCATTACTAAGCACTTTGGTGTTCTGAGAACAAGTGTTACTTTTCCCAAATTCAATATAGGCAGAACTCTTCTACTGAAGGAAAGGTTCTCAGAGACATCTTCTCATCCCACCACTTAAAGACCCAAGTCTCTCTTTGTGAGAAGGAAGATTTCCTTACTGTCTTGGAATTCAGGAGTTCAGTGCTATGGACTGAATGAATGTTTTTGTGTCATATGAGGTCTGACAATTAAGTTTGAACTTGCTACCGTGCACTTACATCGGCAGCACTGTACAAACAGCTCAGTAAGATGTCATAACCTTGATAAATCAGTATGTCACAGCTGTGATTGTGTGGATGTGTGGCAGTGCCTTGCTGAGTGGTGTTCATCATTGTTGCTGTGTGTTTCTGTGTACTGTCATGAGAATATCATAGCTTGAATCAGAGCAATTAATAAACATTCATAAATTTCTTATTAAACTTTGCAAGAGTGGAAGTGAAATCAGGGACATGTTAATCCAAGTTTATGGGGATAATGACATAAAGAAAACAGCAGTGTACAAATGGATTAAAAATTTTTCTGAGGGAAGAGAAAGTGTCACTAACAAAGAGAGGTCAGGGTGGCCTGTAATGAGCAGAACTGATGATAACATTGCAAAAATTTCTCAAAGTCTGCATCAAAATCATTGGCTGGCTGTGAGAATCATAGCAACCCAAGTAAACATTGTAGGGATACAGTTAGGAAAAACTTAACTGAAAATCTTGATGCGAGAAAGGTATGTGCAAAAATGTGCTCTTGCATCATGACAATGAACCAGCTCCCACTGCACTGTGAGTGAGGGAGATTTTAACCAGTAAAAAAATAAGTGTATAGGAGCACCCTCCCTACTCATCTGATCTGGCTCCCTGTGACTTTTTCTTTATCCCCAAATAAAGGAAATATTGAAAGGAAGACATTTTGATGACACCCAGGACATCAAGAGTAATATGACAACAGTTATGATGGCCATTCCAGGAAAAGAATTCTAAAGTTGCTTTGAAGTATGAACTACACCCTGGTGTTGGTGCATAGCTTCCCAAGGAGAGGACTTCGAAGGTAAACACCATGATATTCAGCATTGAGGTATGCAGCACTTTTTCTAGGATGAGTTTGTGTACTTAATTATCAGACCTCGTATGTCATCTCCCCAGTGTGATGATATTAGGTGATGGGGCCTTTGGGAGGTAATAACATCACTATGGTGGAGCTCTTAGAATTGGATCAATGCATTTACAAGAACAGATACTTGAAAGAGATCGTCTTTATCCCTACCATGTAAGGATACAGTAAGAAAATGGCCATTGGCAAATGTCACCAGGACCTGATCTGGTGCCATGGCCTTGGACTTCCAGCTCCAGAACTATGAGAAATAAATTTCTGTTGTGTGAGCCAACCAGTCTATGGTAGTTAGTACAGCAGCTTGAACTGAGTAAGACACTTGGGAATATTTGTGATTAGCTCTTTTGAGACTTGAGTTTAAATGAAGAACATAATACAGATTGAGATTCTCTGTCCCATCACTAGATCCAATTTCTAGGAGGGTAGGGATGTCTGTTTTCTTCACTATTTTATTCTTAGAATCAGAATCATGCTTATCACAAAATAGATACTCAGTAAATAGTTGTCAATCACAGTTTAACCAATTTGTCTCAGTAATCTCAATATTAAGAGTTTGATTTACTGTTTTTTTAAGGAGGGGCCTGGCATTCTAAGCAGAGGAAGCCATACTGATTGGCACATTGGAATCACACAGAGACTGGCTGCAGGGGGTCCTCCTCTGGCCACGGTGGGGCTCACTTGCATGTCACCCAGAAGAGACAATCAAATTGCCATTTGCTGAAATTCTCTGCAATTATAAAATTATAGTCAATGATTCTGGCAGTTAGACCAATACTTTGTTTTCCTTTATTGAGGCTGGCATTAGTAGATGTAAATTTTTCCTCTTAAAATGGGTAGTTTCTTTTTCTATAGTATTTTTAAGAAACTGAAGATTTCATGATTTAGCTTAGAAAATATAAATTTAGTAATAGCATGCACTCTAAAGAAGATGAGTACTCTGCCTGTTTGCATGTTTGTGTGTGTGTGTGTAGCTGGAGTTAGTTGAATTTTAAGGTTGTACTGAAATATTTTAATGGGAAGAGCTTTGTTTGCTCTCTTGGTCCTCCTAATTTACATTTCGTTCTGTAATGAATAGACTTGTTGCCCGGGGCAGGCTCCACATATGTGAGTTAAAAGATATACTTCCTTTCAGTTTGCATTTCTGCATGAGGCAGGAATTCAATTGTACACAAAATATGTCACTTTAAACAAATAAAATTGAAATATTTCCAGATGACTTGACTTTTGCTAATAAGATGAAGTGTGGCCAGGAATAGTATGAACATATTTCATCTCATGGGACTTGTGAACAGTACAGATCTTGACTTTGGAGTTGGTCAGAGCTGGTTTGAATCCTGTGATTACTGCCAAATGACTGTGGTCAAATCCTGAAACCTCTTTATGTCTCATTTTTCTGTGTTGCTGAAATTTGTGATTCAGAAATTTATAAATGAAGATAAAAACATTTACCTCACCTGATTCTTGTGAGGTTAGATGAGATAATGCGTATAGAGCTTGACACAGCAAATGTGTAAAAAATGTTAGTGCTCCTTAATGTCACCATCTCATGGCTTGACTTTTGTGTTCTTTCCTCTGTTGTTTCTCTAAGTTTTCACATTGGCAGGATGATTTTCTTAAAATTACAATCACACAAACAATTTATAACCTATAGATGTGCACTCATCTACAGAAGAGCCTGTGTTAATAAAAATCTTACTGAATTCCAGTCCCCCCTTTTACCCCTATTATTTCGTGAGGTCTAGAACAGTGGTTCTCAACCTTCCTAATGCCATGACCCTTTAATACCGTTCCTGTGGGTTGCAACCCACAGGTTGAGAACGGCTGATCTAGAAGGTCAGACTTTGGAGGAATTAAATTGAGAACCTAAAGACTCCTTATCACTGTAGAGACAAAGGAATTTCCTTTCTGGCAGCTTTGAATATGGTAGTATGCAAACAAAAGTTTACCAAGTAAACCTATTGTTCCCTAATGTTTCTGTTTATTTATTAGGCTTGTACAGAATTCAAGGCAATAAAAATGAATAATGGAAAAAACAGTTATTATCTTGACTTTTATAGCTGTAGGTTACAAAGTCACAGGCAGTGTAGTGTCCCTCTTAGACAAAGGTAAGAGGGGCTCTGCTCTGGCCTTTCTCTGGCTAAATGAGGAGTTTGTAGGGATAAGAGGATGTGCCTGATAAGGGCCCCTGTACCCTGTCTAGACCATACACAAAGTACTTGGGATCCCAGAACTCCCTCCCAAATGGCCTCACATCAACCTCCCAAGTCTGTCGTTCCTAAGCAGAGCACTGATAGTACGAGTGCACACATGTACATGGCTAAGGAGCAATGGTTTGGGGAGTGGGGGTGATCCAGGGTTCCCCCACTCAAGGCTGGACAGACACCCCCCATTTTCCTAGGTCTGAACGCGCTGAGGTCCAGACCCCCATTCTATAGGCGCAAACAGGCCCTTTGTAGGCCATTCTCTGGACAAAAACTTATAAAAAGCAACACCATGTGTATCTGATCTGAGCTCCCCTCCAGGAGGAGGGAAGACACCCTATTGCCTTCCCTGAAGCAGAGAAGAGCTTGCCCAAACCAAAGACTGCAGGGACACATCCCTCTGCACTGTGGCAGTTCAGAAATTAACTTCTGCCCACCAAGCCCCTGGTGCCAAAGGATTGTGACACATTCCAGAAATGCACCCCAACCCCCCCAAACCCCGTGCCTCCAGGATTGGAAAAGCAGTATATAAACCCTAGGTGGGCTTCCCCTTGGGTTCCTTCCTGCCGTGGAGGCTTCCTCATCTATCTTTTGTCTTTCATTAAATTCTGTCCTGTCACTTACTCATGTGGTCTGTGGGTTCATTCATCAACTCCAAGACTGAGGACCTGGCAGAGAGAAGTTCTGGCTACTGAGGATGGAGAGGGGGTATTAAAGAGCTGTGAACTGGGCTATTTCCACGTGTATATACGTGGTCCTCCTCATACAGGACAGAACCCAGGTGAGGTGCAAAGATGAAGCAGACTACAAGCCAGGGTCCTGGGCAGGCCGGGGATGGGTTGGCTTTCCTGGTGCTCCCACATCCTGGAACTCAAGGAATCTAGGAACTCTTGAATTCAAATCTAGCCTCTGGGATCTTTTAGAGGTGTGTATTAAAGTAGACAGGTGAAATGCCTTGAATTTAGCTACATGTGTCCTTGGTTTATGACTGTGTAACTTCTGTGCCATGCTATGCTAGGTGAGATTCCATTTGTACTCTTGCCATAGACCTTTCAGCTGGTAAAGGCTGCCTGTCACACAGGCTGTGCTGCCAAGAGGTGAAGATTACGGAATGTCAGAGTGGGGACTTTCAACATTCGATATCATGCCATCACCTCATTTTACTGAGAAGGAAAGTTAGATCCTTTAGGTGCTGGTAAAATTTACAGCTTTATAGCATCTTTGATGAAAGAGGACACAGGTGCAGCTAATTCAGGAGTATGCCGGTTTAGAATCCTTTCCTTCATATTAATTTTTGCATTTGAAATTTATTGGAAGATATCGATAGTTTATTGTGTTCTGTGCATTTAAAAAAGTGATTTAAGTTTTCCTGACAATTGGTAGTTGAAAGTATACTGGTGAACCAGAGTTCAAGCCTCACACTTTTCCAGCCAACCACTGCCACCTTCTAGGAGCTCCTGGCTTAAGCCCTCCCAGGAGTTGCACACCTAGAGGATGGCACCTACCTGGCTGGTCTCCGCTTCACCTAATGCCATCATAGCAGTTGCTACTGATTGCACCAAGAGAAAGCGTCCAATTTAAGGGAGGATATTTGGCTTGTCAAACAACTGTTAAGTGGCTGATAGGATTGTTTTGCTTGACAGGGATGTGAGTGACTAATTAGATTCCCTCTTAGGAAATTGAATGCAAAACACAGGCGGAACTGGAGGAAGAAAACAAAGGCAGAAGTGAAGTGCTGCACCAGTATGAGCAGCATGAATAAGCAGAGCTGGAAGGGCAGAAGCCGTGAAGTCGGGAGTCTGAGTCCCACTGGGGGGGGGAAGGCCGGCTGAGGGCAGACACTCCTACAGCTGAGAAAGCGCTGGGGGTTGGGGGTCGGGGTGGAAATAACTCCATCCTTAGCACCATTCAATTCCCCATGATTTAGCAGTTCCTGAGGCTCTGAACTTCATAAGCCCCACCTGACTAAAACTGACTTTTCCTCCCCCCCAATTCTTGCCACTTAGCTTTTCCTGGAGGCAGGAAACATAACACTGGTAATGGACAATGTTTATTGAGCCCTCACCTTTTGCCAGAATTGTTTTAAGGGTTTTTCAAGTATATTCTCTTTAATTCTCAGATACAATTCTTTGAAGTAGGCACTTCTATTAGCTTGACTTTACAAATAAGAAAATAGAAGCCAGAAAGGTTAAATAGCTTGACAAACATCACGCAGTGAATGAAGACAGGACTTGGAATTTGGATGCAGAAAGTGCGATTTAGAGCCCAAAGTCTAATTGACCACAGGATCCCACCTCTACATGGTTGAGGTTTATTTTCTGCGTTTATTTGGCTGCCGTGCTCTACACACTCACCATACACCAGCTTAAGTGCCTTGCAACCCAGAGTGCCTGGAACTCTAACTCTTGGTAATAAGAAACTTGCCAGTTTCAATTGCGAGGCAATCAATTTTAACTCCTTTCTTGGTAGGCGTATCCTCAGAGGGGCTATGCTAACCCTGATGTCTACATAATATGCCAATTCCTTGGACTATCGTGTTTCTCTTTGATTTGTCCCTAAGATAGTGATGTTCTGATCATAACACATCCTGTCCTAAATTCAACTGATTTGTCATGTGTTGTTTCCCTAAAATGAGATCTCCTGATGGTACAAATTGTTTCTTTATTTTTTGTCTCAGATACATCTCACACTATTTGGAACAAGTAGATGCTCTAAAACAGTTCAGTAAATGAATGTGGTGCCGCCTTCTTTGTACCGTAGGCTGCGGATGTCTGTTCACATTCTGTCCTTGCCTACCTTGGGACAACCGGTTAATGGAGAGGTTATACCTAATTTAAAGTGGCTTCTAACCCAGAATACTAACAAGTAGGCATTAAAAGAAATTAAAAAAAATTAATTCTTTTAATGCTTAAAAGAAATTACTTTGGTGTAGACCAATAAGTTTGGGTCAGGATGTATGTAATTGGGTTAATAATACCTAATTTAAAATAATACCTTTATTTGTATAGCACTTTATAGAGTGAAAAGTATTTCCATTTAAACTGCCTAATTTGATACTCACAGTGAACATGTGGAGATTTAGTGCTCCAGTCTTGATGATTACTCTTTCCTAGGTTATGGTGGGCAGCCTCCTGGACGAGCAAGTTCTTCTCTGCTCTTGCAGACCTAGGTACCACATATACTTGAGTATAAGCCGACCCCCTTAATTTTACCCTAAAAACTGGGAAAACTTAGTGACTCGAGTATAAGCCAAGGTGGAAAATGCAGCAGCCACTGGTAAATTTCAAAAATAAAAATATATACCCAAAACAATTAC